>CATIWK010496417.1:0-16349 GCA_949634005.1 Mallotus japonicus
TAGCTCTCACTAACACAAGTAATTAATCATAACTAATTTCTCCTAGCAATCTTCTATGGAATACTAATATTGAAATGTCTCTCGACCAAGTCAATTTGAATTAATAGATTGTTATTGCCTTTCTCACTAGAATTAATCTCCTGATCTAACTCTAGTGTCTAATTCAATTCAAAAGGGAAGCTAAACCTATGAAAGGCATTAAGTCCAATAACTCTCATGAAATGCATATCCGTTTATTTAGAATTTATTCGATTAAGTACATGCTGAGCCGGGTTCATTAAAACCCTAACTAATCTACTTAGTTACTCAAAGAAATTAGAGAAAAACAACAATAGATGAATAATAATAACATATTCAAAAATAAATAAATAAAGAGTAAGAGAATTTAAGGAGAAAAACTCTTTTTATTCAGCTTGCTCGATATTGTCTTGAAACATCAACTCTTATTCTTCAATCCAATAACTTGAGTTGTAATTAAAATTAAAACTGAAAATAAAATAATTCTAATGTAAAAGAGTGTTGTTGTTGAGATAGCAACCTCTCTACCATCCTTCTTACTGAAAAATAATACTTCTCTATTTATAGAGTTCACCTAAAACCCTAAAAATAACTTTCCAAAATGAGCAGTTCAGATCGACACGGCTGTGTCACGTGACAGACTCCAAGTTCAAGCTCTCAGGCACAGCTGTGTCATCCAAGTGACACGGCTGTGTCACTATAGTCTCTCAAGTACCAACTCTCAGACACAGCTATGTCATCTAAGTGACACAACTATGTCACCACAGTCTTCTACTGCTCTTGCATTTTTCGAATCAGGCACAGTTGTGTATAAAATATGACACAACTGTGTCACTAACTTGCTTAAAATTCTTCATTTTCTTGCCCTCTTTATTGGCCAAATTCGCTCCTAGCTTTTAAGCTCTCATTGCTTTCCTTTCCACATAGATTCCCAAATGAAAGAACCTACAAAATCAATATCAAAGCAATGTAAAAAGTATAAAAAGTAATTAAAAATGCATAAAATGATAAATTTAAGATTATTCTAGGCTATAATGCAATTTTATATATAAAGTATGCTTTTAAATAATAAAAACCTATAATTCTATTAATAAAATGCAACTATTTAGTGCTTAAAATATGACATTTTTAGCACTTATCATGCATGTTGATTTAAAAATACTTGCTTAAAAACATTAAATCCATTCAATGAATAAATATTTGAAATCCTTTGTTTTGATAATAAAAATTATTTTTACAAAATACTTTTCCAAAATTTATAAATCTCTTTAATACTAAAGTTCCTCATTCGAAAATCATATAAATTAAAAATCTTTAGTGAAAATCATGGTAGAACCCTAGATCTCAATCCACTATTGATGCCCTAAGAGAAAAAGCTCAATCGAGTTACATCTCAACTCTGGCCCGAGAGAACAAGCTCTACCGAGCTCAACCCACATGCTGCCCGAGAGAACAAACTCCACCAAGCCCAATTCATAATATTTCCAAAGAGATCAAGCTTCACCGAGCCACATTCATAACACTACCCGAGAGATCAAGCTTTGACAAACCCAAGATTTTAACCAATGCGCACGTGGTCCTGGTGACACCCACCAGATTGTTAGTGATATGCAGTAGGTCAATCATTTATGACTATGTATTGACTTTATCATTTTATTAATAAAGAGGCATTTCCATTATCACTTCTTTTTATGATAATTAAATGAATAGTTAATTCTTTCTAAGGTCATCAAGTATGTGACTTGATAGTAAAACCCTTAGATTAAAATATGAGTTCTATTTAGATTATCCCTAGCCATTTACTAATCATGAATATGAGATATTAAGTCAACTCATAGGTACATGTTTGAGAAATCATGTACTAGATTGACCCACTATGAGAATACTACATAGATAATTATCATAAGTATTTCTCATCACAGTAATATTGTTTTAGTCCTTCGACCTTGAAATCACCATGGATTTCTACATAACTATTTTATATTTTGACATATTTTAATATTGTCTTTAACAAGATGATGAAATAGAATGTTATTGGATATGAAATTAGTAATGTGAGGAATATGAGTGATTGAGAAGGAATTTATCCCTCATTTAATATGAGTAAGATATCTATGGGCCCCTTGATAAAATAGACTGAAAAGAAAATGCATGGCCATGCTGAAATGAATTGATAAAGAGTTATCATTCTCAGTCTACTTGGAATCAAGTCATAATGTTATTGAACTGTATAAGGATGACATGAACTTTGCCTTATGTTCAATTAAGATATCATGTGATAAAGGGACTACAAAATTAACTATATTCAGGTTATGTCAGATTATCGGCCTTCACATAACTTGGGTAGTTATAATGTCATGCTAGAGGCCACTTATGACTTATAGGCCTAAGTTGGGATTTTAGGCCCACTACCAACGTTATGCGAACCTACAGGGTCACACACTTAGAACAGGCCCAAAAGGAATATGGGTTTACTCAGCCCACTTAAACTCTGTGGAAATATATATATATATATATATATATATAATGGTTATCTTAAATAAATAGGAAAATATATTTCTGTTTTGGTATTTAAAATCAAATCAGAATTAAATGTGATATATTCCAAAAGGTGTTTTGGTAAGTGAAACCCTAAATGAGAAGTCTATATATATATCATGTTCTCTAGGGTTTCACACATACAATATTCTGCCACCTAAAATTTGTCTTCTTTTCCTTGGAGAAAACGAAACACAAAGAGTTTATTCGTTCTTGATTTTGTGAGACAATAAAGAAGGTGCTAGCAGACAGATTCATTTTGAATCAAGGCTGTTCGTGTGGATACCAATAGAGGACGCATCCTTTTGGAGACGTCTCAATCTCTTCAAAGAAAGCAAAAAGCTCGAGGTAGAGTGTTACCAGTGTGAACCTCCTCTCTTCCTTCCAGCAATCTAGCCTTTACTTGCGATTGTAGTAAGGTTTTAGAAACCTTAACTAAATCAATTAATCGAATTGCATGGATCCGGGTTCGGGTATGTGATAAAATTTTTAATTTTTCGCTGCGTTTTCTATCACGAAAGCCAAAAAAGTAAACGTGAAAATGATGATTGTTTGGTCCTCATAGAGTTGACTAAACTCTTCTTTAGGAAATTATAAGCACTGACTTCATGATTTACGAGTTATCCTTGTCAGATTCTTGTAGATATCGAGTGTAATGCGCATGCTATTACCTTTAGAAGGTGCTTTGACAATGATGAGGCTCAATTTGGTAAGAAAAGGTGAGACTAATCAATCACTAAGCAAGAAAAGGGATTATTAGATCGTGTTTTTGGGTGTCCCGAGTCTTCAATCCGGTAGAGTAACTATTTAGTTTTCAAAAAGTCCCCCCAAAATTGAGTTTATGGTGCTATTTATAAATATATGGGCAAGGGAGACTCTTTTTCATGCACTTGGATGTGTGTATCAAGCGTCTGAGCTCGCGTGCGCCTGGACACACGCGTCACGCATTTGAACACACATGACATAAGTGTGTGCGCATACGATAAAAAATTTAGGCTTATAGTGTAATTTTCATGCATTTTTGCCTGTGTTTCACATGCAAGCACACACAGGGGTGCGTGGCATATGGCCATACTCCCAAGCCTGTATGTGTGCATGTGCACATGGCCCACGTGATCTCGCATGCACTCACACACTGTTTTGCACATTTCTCATGTTTTTGGGCTTTTCGGTGTTCGTATTTAACTCCGGTAAGGCTTTCAAGGTTTTTGAAGTTCAAAAGGATAGTTTCGGGCTTCAGATTTGATGAATCAGTTGTCGTTTTCAGTAATCCTTAGTCCGATTCTGTGAAATGAGCCTCAGTTTAATAAGTTACATGTTCGAGCAGTCATGCTTTCGCAATGATCACCTTGAGCACATGACTTGCTAATCTAAGTTTTTGATTCACTATATTAGACTTTAATTTACTGAGTCGATAATAAACTTGTCATCCCGAGAATCCAATTTCACATTCAGGTGGTTCAACTTCTCAGTTTTAGGTTTGCATTCTCTTAAGCAATAACTCGTGTTCTTATACTAATTTCAGAAAATTGTTATCATCATTGGACCACTTTCGGAGATAGTCAAAACTTGATGTATGACAAGATCATTATAATTATTTAAGTGTCCAAATGTATTTGGTATTCTTCCATTAAATTCTAAAGTATGCATTGCTCCATCAGTTATAGCATAAAAAGTACAAAAAATCTCTTACACACATATATAAGTGATTTTTTTAAAAAAATAATTTTTCCTTGTTTACCTAGTTAAAATGCATATTACTTAAACTTTGGGGGAATGTTAGAAAACAATATGAATTCTACACAAAAAGAAGATAAATATAAAAAAATACAATAAAATAATATGAATACTTACTAATATAAATAAGATTTACCATATCAATAGTTTAGTATGAATGTTCGAAAATTTTTTAAAATTTCCATCATTCATCCATGCCATAGAATTAGCTTTGGTAACATCCTGTATAATGATAGATTATTGTTCCTAACCACAAATATAGGATTGCTCAAGTAATATAGTGAATTGAGTACGAGTATTGTTCCTATAGAGATTAGTTATTGATTACTATTTCACTTAGTTAATTATTTGTCTAAATAAATTAATTAAGTTTAAACATTAGCACTTAAATGAAATTCGATTTAAAGGTAATCTTAAAACTAAAGAGTTAAAAAAAATTAAATCAATGCAAATTAAGCCAAATAAACAATCAATTATGAATGCATGTACTAGAAGATCACCTTTCACTTAGTTCATATATTAACTTGTTAATATCTTACTTTAACCTAACTTAAATTATGCATATGATACTTACTACTAATGTTCTTATAACTCTCTCAAGTAACTATAAGTTAGTTTAGTTAATTCAATTATTAATCTAATCTCATGGACTCTCATCTCTCTAAGCCAAACTAATAAATCCTTAACTAAACTTAAGCACCAGGTAAAACATGCAATATTAAGTATTCAAAACGTATCTCTACTCAACTGAACTTAATAGATTTTATCCTAGGTCCTTAGCATTAATCACCTTTTAGTCTTATAACACTTATCAAACTATTCAAATTAAACTTCAAGCAAAAAATGTGCATCATCTTTTGATCTCAACATAGTTTAACCATAATAAACATTGAACATAAATTAAGCATAAAAGTAAAACCCATATACAAGAAATTAATTTAGATTAAGGCAAAAAATAAGATTTAATACATCCTTAAGCTGCTTAGATCCATCCTAGTACATAATGAAAATCTAGCCTTAACATGTTTATAATTACAAGAAAAAAACTCATGAATATTCTTACAAACATCATTCCAAAGAAAATAGAAGAAAAAGATATAAGAAACCCCCTAATCCTGATCTTGAAGCTCCTCGAATGCATAAACTCCACATCAATGATCTTGTAATTAATTAATTAATAAGTATTTTTTAATAATACATGATGAAAAATATATGAAAAAATGTTGAATGATCCTCCACTCCATGTTCTTCAAGGTCCTTATATAATAGTATTCTCCCCTTATTTGAATTGGATTTGAACTATGCTTGAAATGTTGAGTCCCTTTTGGATTCAGACATTGTGATATGGTTGTGTCATTGTATAACACGATTGTGTTAAAACTAAAAATTCAATTTTGGTTATTCTAGTATGGCTATGCTGATATTGGACATTGATGTGCACATCTTCGACTAATTTGTTCACTCTCAAAGTCCTTTAACACGGTTATATTGCACAAGAACACAGTTGTACTAAATCCTATTTTACTTATGTGACCTAATGCAGAGTTGTGTTGACACCCAACATAACTATTCAAAGGCCTAGAAGGGGGTGAATAAGGCTAATTTGGATCTTAAAAAGATATTAAAAAGAACTTATGGGATATTAAGAAATAAAATGGAGAGTTTAAAGTTAGAAGGGAAGCTAATTCAAACACAAGAGTTTAAGGAGTTCAGTTCTTTAATGAACTTATGTATCCACCTAACTTATCCCCAAGTTAGAATTTTGTAAACTCACCATTAATTTATTGCACTAGATTACAATTAAGGTTTTGGGGCTCAAATTGAACCTATTACACTTAAG
This sequence comes from Mallotus japonicus, assembly GCA_949634005.1. Lineage (NCBI taxonomy): Eukaryota > Viridiplantae > Streptophyta > Magnoliopsida > Malpighiales > Euphorbiaceae > Mallotus > Mallotus japonicus. The sequence goes on from CATIWK010496417.1 coordinate 6,134, forward strand.
CTTTTCTTGGATAAGCTTTAACCAATACCCAAAGACTTAAGTATTTTATAGCTTACACTTAAACCAATTCCTAACCCAAGAATGAGTAGAAAATAAGAATTTATAACTCTAATCACTCAAACCCAAACTCTAAAAGAGTTTAAAGATCACAATTATTAAATTATAAATAACAAAAAATGCTTGAAAGATAGTAGATTTCTAAGAAAAATAATTACTTCACCAAACTCTCTAATTAATTAAATGGAGTTCCAAAGCTTCTTTTTATACTTATAGAGTGAAATATGGTTATTTGAGTGCATTCAATTTTTCTCAAAACTTTTCCTCCTTCATTAGATGATAATTTAGTTTTTGCAGGAAAATGCATGCTCACGATCAAGAAGCATGTCATGATTATAACGAATTAAAAAACTAGTTATTGCCACTAATTGTGGACTGTTAGAGGCTTGCCATGTCACTCGTGAGCATGATCACGATAGTGGCTATTATGCTCATACTCATGCCAAGGATAATGAGATCTATCGTAAGGAACACTGAAAGCTAATCTTTTTTTGAGGTGCTGATGTTCATGAATGAGGCATACTGGATCATGATCTTGGGAATGATCCTGAAGAGTATTGTGAGCTTAAGTGCTAAGAGGCCTTGATGGTCATGAGTGAGCTAGGTGTCCTTACAATAGTAACTGAGATCGTGAGGAGCATTGTGACGTGATGCTTGTGAGAGCTTGAACAATCATGATTAAGCAAGGCAAGATCACAATTGCAGGACCAATCATGAGGAACACTGTGATGTTTTAAAACTGAGGGCTCATTGGCTCATGGTCGTGAGATACTTGATCATGATCGTAGTTTGCATGATCATGATTGTGGCATCCATCGTGGGGAGTACTGAAAACTTAAAAAATGTGTGTTCTTTACTTTGGTCATTAACATATGTCTATCCTACATACACACTTAGGCATACAAATTAGTGAATCAAAATTGATCTGTTAAGGTTAAAACATAGGTAATTGGACATTAATCATGCAAATGATCAATATTGTCCCTTATTTTGGACTTTGATGGACCAATTTTGAGTGATTAATAAAACATTAGGTGCAAGTGTATGAATTCTTTTTATTTAGTACTCTCCTTAGTATGTGTATAAGATTATTGAGTTCCCTCTCAATGTGTGCAGCATATTTACTATGTTTTGTAACTTATAATGGGAAAAATTGTAACTTTTACCAAGATTATTATTATTGATTTATAATTCATATGTCAAGGATACTAGCATTGATATCAATTAATCAATTATAAACACAATTATGAGCAAACAATCAAATCACCCATCTCTCTCTCCCTCTATTGGCAAAGATCAAAAGGAGAACACAAACAACTATTGTATTAACCTTAAAATCATAGAACAAAGATAACATAAGAAACTAGAGAACAACCATAATAAGAAACTAAAAGCAATCATTAAATGAAATATGTTTTCCAAGAGATGCTAATGCTAATTTAAAATAATAAAGAATATGTGAAACATAATACATAAAAAAGCGGTCTTCAAGCTTGAGTGTCATCTCCTCCATCATGCCTTTCCTCCTCTTATTGCTTGGTTGGTTGACCAAATCCTTGTGATTGCCATTGACACCAATGCCTTGCTGTTAGTAGAGGTACTACACATCAAATTGGAAGTGATCAAGGCCGATATCCACTTGATCAAAATGGGAGTTAATATTAGTCTCCAAGAGACTCATTAGATCAAATAGATCACCAACCCATACTGGTTCACCTTCCATTCCTTGAGTGCTTAATTCACCTTGTCCTCTTGTTCTCTTCCTTCTTCCTATGGAAGGCTCTTCTTGTTCTTGTGGTAGATCATCCAATTCTTATACAAGAGCCTCCAATCCTATAGCGCCAACTCTTTAGGTCCTCCTCAAGTTATACAAGAGCCTCCAATCCTATAGCGCCAACTCTTTAGGCCCTCCTCAAGTTACTCATCACGTACATCCTCATCTTTAAAATACTAAACACCATTAACTAACTTGAATTTCTTGGAATTTTTTTTTTTTTATGAATGTGGTGTTTAGGTAGGAGGGAGGAATAGAGGGAAGGTTATTTAAGAAAATTTTAAAAAATATGCAATTTTAGTGACTAACCCTCCAATGCTAATGCTACCTGAAATAATATTATTAATAAGCCAAAGTCACTATTAAACCATCCTACCAATTTCAACTTTTCATTATTAACTAAAGAATTTAGAAGGTAGAGATCATCAAGGGTTAAGGCTTTATGGCTAAGTCCTATAGCATTGATGATGTAGGATAAAAAATGTTGTATATACCACAAGGAATTGGATTTTAGAGAGGAGGCTTTGGCTACTTCCACAACATAATTGCCGAAGTTTGGTTTGCTTTGTGTGGACCAAAAATTCTAAGGCATCCAAGTGATTGGGATTTGGATTGCTCCTCCTTGTGGAAAGCCAAATAAGGTATTAAAATCTTAGGTAGTCATGAAGTGATTTTTCCCCCAAAGTTTAAACCACATGCTACACAAAGGGCTTATGTCATCAATTTTGGAGTAGCAAAAGGTGAAAGAGGCAAGAAATTCAATGATAAGAGAAGATTAAGAGGGATAGGCTTCAAAGGCAAATTCATGAAGATTAAGTTTGGTTAGGAGCATGATTACCTCATGATAAACACCAAGTTCTTTTATTGTGCTCTTTACTATGTAGCGCATAAGGATTATTTGCCTCTCGCTAAATTTGGCGGTTCTTTCTTTGATTTGGGCGGTAGTGTAGTGAATAGCTGAAGTCCTTCGAATTTGCTCCTTGGTTGCTCTTTTTATGGAGGATGAAGTGGAGGATGTGCCTTTCTTTGGAGCCATGAGGATGAATAAGATGCACAAGAAAGGTATGGTGTAGAGAAGTAAAAAGGAACGACTCAAAAAGCAAGGATAAAGATGTGGAGTAGAGGAGAAAGGAGAGTAAAAAGCCTTTGAGAGAAAAATTAACGAGTTTGGTTAGGATTTTTATTTTTGATGAAAATATAAATAAAGAGGAGGTCTATATATATATAAAAAGGATAGTTCCTAACAGCCCTTAAATACATTTAAGAGTATGCCAATCTCTAGGTACGATTTTGGTTACATTAAAACCGAATTTTAAATAAATGAGATGATTTTAGTTACATTAAAACCAAATTTTAAGGACATGTGACCATTTTCCTTAAAATCTGCAAGAAACGTACTCACGATCATGAGGATGTTGTCATGATTGTGAGCAAGACTCGTGACTGACTCTTCAGCATTATTAGATAGACTGTGAGCATGAGTCATGACAGACTTGAACAAGCGTCAAAAGCTATCCGTTTAATGCCAACGGTCATGAGGAAAAGTTCAAATTGGCCCTTGAACTTTTGAAAAGTTTACAATTTGGTCCAAAAAACTTTTAAAAAATCTTTCAATTTAGTCCTTTTAGAACTAAAATTATACAATTAAGGGACTTTAAAAAGATATTGCAATTTAGTCCTCTAAGGACTAAATTGTCATAATTAAATCTTTGAGAAATAGCTATTTTAACAAAAAATGTGATTTTTATCAATTTGATCATGCAAATGCATCAAGCTCTCTTGGACATTTTGATGTGTGCAAGTTATTGAAAAATTAAATTAAATTATATTAATTTATCAATAATTTGCATGCAAATGTCAATTTCAACAATCAATTTATCATCACTAATATAAATACATGGCATATTTAGAAACACAAATTGAGCATAGAAAATCATTTTAAACTAGCACCATCTAGCATGCCTAGCTGATGCTTAATGAAATTTAAATGATCCTCATTAAGTGGTTTGGTAAAAATATTGGCTATATGATCACTAGTGTCAAGAACTTCAAGAACAATATCACCACATTGAGTATGATCATGCAAGAAATGATGTCTAATGTCAATGTGTTTGGTCGTAGAATGTTGAATGAGATTCTTGCTAAGGTTGATAGCACTTGTATTGTCACATTTAATTGGAATATGATCAATGCTACTGATATATTCCATTAATTGTTATTTTTGCCATAATACTTGTAGCAATAATAACTTGCCTCCATATATTCAGCTTCGACGGTGGACAAGGCAACCGAAACTTGTTTCTTGCTAAGCTAAGAAATTAAGCATTGCCTTAGTTATTAATAAGTTTCAGATTCTATCTAATAGATTACTGATAAAGTCCACATCCGAATAACTAAGTCAAAAGTTCAACTCCTATGGTACTAAAGTCCTAAATGCAAAGTGCCAATGAGATATTTTAAAGATTCTTTTAATTACATGTAAATGAGATTCGTTAGGATAAGATTGAAACTTAGCACATAAGAATGTAGCAAACATTATATCAGGCCTACCAATCGTAAGATAGAATAGGGATCTACACATACCTCTATATTTCTTCTCATCAACCGGTTTGCTATTCTCATCCTTGAAGAATTTGGTGGTGGTGCTCATAGGCGTCTTGCTAGCTTTAGCTCATTCCATGCCCAACTTCTAAAGGATGTCCCTTGTGTACTTAGCTTCATTAATGAAGATCTCATCCTCATATTGCTTGATTTGAAGTCTAAGAAAGAATTTGAGTTTTCCCATCATGCTCATCTCAAATTCTCCTTACATCAATTTAGCAAACTCTTCACATAAGCAATGATTAATAGCATCGAATATAATATCGTCAACATAAATTAACACAATTAACAAGTCTTTATTAGATTTTTTTTAGGAAAAGAGTTATGTCAATCTTTCCTTTAGAGAATCCTTTCTTTAATAAAAAGTTGTTCAACCTTTCATACTAAGCTCTAAGAGCTTGTTTTAATCCATATAATGCCTGGTAACTTAAACACATAGTTAGGAAATTCATGATTTTCAAAGCCTAGAGTTTTTTCAATATATACCTCCTCGTAAATAAAACCATTCAAAAATGAACTTTTCTCATCCATTTGAAAAAGCTTAAAATTCATGTAAGAAGCATATGCAAGCAACATTCTAATGGCCTTTAATCTTGCAATGGGGGTAAAGGTTTTATTATAATCAATGTCTTCTCCTTGATTATAACCTTTGGCCACTAAACTAGCCTTGTTCCTATTTATGGCACTTTATTCATTCAGCTTGTTCCTATAAACCCATTTGGTGCCAATGATAAGGTAATTTTTAGGTCTAAGAACTAAATTCCAAACTTGTTTCTCTCATATTGATTAAGTTCTTCTTCAATAGAAAAGACCTAAAATTCATCCTTTAAAGCCTCACTAGTGGACTTTGGTGCAATTTGAGAGATGAAGGAAAGATTAACTAAGGGTCTAAGATGAGATCTAGTGGTTACCCCCTTTGATATGTCACCAATGATGAGCTCCTTTGGCTGATCTTTCTTGAAGTGCCAATCCTTAGCTTCCTTCCTTGAGGGTTGAGGTGGCTCTTGCACTTCTTTTTTACTTAGGCCATTAAATTCTAAAGGCTCGGGATCCTCCTTCTCTTGAATGCTTATCTCCAAGAAGTCATCTACAACATCATCACAAACAATATACTTTCTTTGATTAAGGGGATTAAATTTATCAAAGACAACAAGCATTGAATCTTTAGCAATGAATGTTCTTTTATTAAAGACTTTATAAGCTTTGCTAGAAGTGGAATACCCTAAGAAAACCTTAATCAACTTTACAATGAAATTTTCCAAGGTTTTCCTTAGTTCTTAATGTAAAGCATTTGCATCTAAATACTCTAAGATATACAATCTTAGGTTTTCTATTGTTTCAAAGCTCATAAGAGTTTAATTTAAACTTAGTCTTTTGAAAACTCGATTTGGAATATAACATGCAGAGTTAACAGCTTCTGCCTATAAATATAATGGAAAATTATGTTATGAAGTATAGTTCTAGCCATTTCCACTAATGTTCTATTCTTCCTTTCAACTATCCCATTTTGTTAAGGAGTTTTAAGGGACGAATAAGTGTGAGAAGTACAATTTTCTTCATAAAAAGCAATAAAATGTTCATTTTCAAATTCGGTTTCATGATTACTTCTAATGCTTATAATGAAAAAGCCTTTTTTCTTTTTGAACTCTTTTAATAAAACTTTAAAAGGCATAAAAAGCATTATTCTTATAAGCTAAGAAGCACACCCAAGTAAATTTAGAGTAATGATCAACAAGGACAAATGTATAATGCATTTCCCAAAAGCTAGCAAATCTAATAGGTTCAAATAAATCCATATGAATTAACTCAAGAGGCTTAGAAGTAGACATTCTATTTTTGAGATTAAAGGATGACTTAACTTTCTTTCCTTTTTGACAAGCATTACATGTCTTGCCCCTTAATGAACTTGAGTTTTTACAACCCATCCACAAGTTCACTTTTGCTAAGTTCATCAATCAACTCAAAATTAGCATGCCCTAATCTTCTATGGTAAGTCCAAGTGTCATGGGAAATAGACATTAGACATTTAAAATCTTTGTTATCCACTTTATTTAAGTTAATAATATAGACATTATAAACACTTTCACCACTAAAAACTATTTTGTCATTATCTAGCCTACTAATAAAGCAATTTATAAGAGAAAAGCTTACTTTATTTCTCATATCACAAAACTGACTAATACTAAGCAAGTTATGTTTTAGCCCATCCACAAGAAAAATATGATGAATGGAAAAGGTTTGAAGGTTACCCCATTAGCCAATTCCCACTATCTTCCCTTTGGCATTATCTCCAAATGTTACACTTCCTCCATCTTTTGCCTCAAGGATAGTGAATTGGCCTTTGTCTCCCATCATGTTCCTTAAACATCCACTATCTAGATACTATTAACTTTTACTTCATATGGACTAACACCTAATCAAACATTCTTTTAAACACAAACTTAAGTGGTCTAGGTTGGTTAGTCTTAAGATAATCCATAGGTAATAGTTGCAAATGCAATATTCTATAATAACACACATTGCTAGTATGCCCAAGATTCATACAATAGAAACATCTCACATTTACAAATCTATTAGATCTATAAGTGATGGGTGAAATCCGCAAGTGCACGGAATCGTACAAGTAGTAATATAAAAAGATATCATTCCCACAGGGATAATGTTAATTACGGAGCTACTCTTAATATTTTGCTTATCTTCAAGCAAACCTCATTCATAAAATGAATAAAAGTCATTAGCTAGCTTCACTTGAACAACCACTTTAATCTCCAATTAATACAAAACTTAATAGTTTATAAACTAAAACAATAAACCGAGGTCAAGGATACCATGTGAAGAGCAAACTTTCTCATTGAATTTATGAAAATAAACTATTGATTCTAGAGAAAAACAAAAGCAAGGAAAGATCATTTTAGTTTCTAGCTAGTTACATTCTAAACATGCAAGGTTCCTTTTTATGCTTTTATTTAATTACTTATAAAGGTTTCCCAATTACAATGATCCCCCACCTTTCTCATATTACTTAGTGTGGATACCTTTAAAGGGTCCTTTGGATACTCATACTCATATTAGAGCATTGGAGTAGATAGAGCTTATGTAAATATAATTCACTTTAACGCATGCTCTAAGCAATTTATTGAGTGAGTGTGTTTTACGCTCCATCTCACCCTCTTTTTCTCTCTTTTTTTTTATATGGTTCCAAAACATGTAAGAAGTTACCAACATAGACGAGACTTTAATCTCTACTTACAATCATCTTTCTACAACATTAAGAATCTAAGCTCAATCATTCAATAAGAAAGTAAGCATTAAGTTCATTAAAGTTCAAAAATCCTTAACCACAATTTATTCCTCTAGCTTAACAAATTCAAATAAAGCATTAATAGGAGATTATTGCACTGTTTCAAGGAAGTAGTCACATAATGAATCTCACTCATTACATAAATGAGTGCAAATTCTCAAGTGTTATGCAAATGAATCCTAAAAATATAATCTATATGCTGAAAATAAAGATAAAACAAAAATAAAATAATAAAAATATGCATGAAATGCATGATTCCCTTTTTATGTGAATAATTAAATGCAACAATTTAAAATATAAAAGAAAATAAAAAAAATAAAAAGAAACTAACTCCCCTCTAATGAGATTCGGTTGATGGAGGCAAAAATGGAACAAAGACACCCGTAGCCTTGATAGCATTCCTGATCTTCTTTAATTGCTGAGTTTGATACTTGACAGTTCTCTGAAATTCCAAGTGTGCTTCATATAAATTTGCATTAATGCTTAGCTCCATTCTCTCCAAATGATCTTGGAATCTTTGCCAATTAAAGGTCTTTTCTTCTGGTTTCTTCCTCTTAGCCCATTCTTCATTGCTACTTGCATCTTCACTTTCTTCATCCTTTGAAGATGGAGAATTATTTTTCCTCAAGGCAAATTGGAGCAATAGGTAACAACTCCTAGCATTTGGATCTTGCAAAGTCATCCAATATGTTATAACTTCGACTTTGATAAGAGCTATGACATTCAATGTTCCGGTTTTGTATCTTCCTAAACCGCATGCATCTAGATCTCTATTTGTAAAGTACATTGCCAATCCCATGACTATGTGTCCCATTGAGATAGCCGTCTTTCTTGATTGTGCTACATGACTCAAAGTTTGGAAAATAAAGTGTATACTCGAAATTCGAGTGTTAGAATATAAACACCATAACATGAATAGTTCACTCATAGTTACCCTAGAACTATCCTGTCTTCCAAAAATATTATATGCCATGAATTTATGCATCAATATTAATGAATGGTCTTGAATGAATCCACTAGGCATACCTTCTCCTATACCAAAAGGCTCATTATTTGTGATTACCTTCCAAAATCCTTTAGCATTAAAATTATTAGGAGGATTGACATATCCTCCCTGAAGAAATCCAAATATTTCAGACATGATAGCATGATCAAACCTATATTCCTTACCAAAGAATCTACATGCATAAATTTGTTCATTTTTGTCAATTATCTTGAATATGGTGTAGAATTCAATTGTAAGTTCATAAAATGTATCATATTTTAAAGTAGCAAATTTTGTCCAATCTATTTGATCACACCAAAGTTGAATGTCTTCTTCAAGTTCGACATCATAAATTATATCATAATAAAAAAATTTAGGAAGCTTAAACTCACGTTTTCAAAGAGAAAAAAATTTTTCACCTTCTTCTTTTGAATGGATGGGAAAGAAAGCATCAAATTTCATTATCAATTCATGAACTCTTGAACTTCTATGCACGGTCTTCTCACCTCCCATTGAATACTTGCTCTTCTTTTAAAAGACATGTTAGCAATTTAGAAAATATTCTTAGAGAAAATAAAAATAAACCACTTAAATAATAATAATAATATTAGTGCTTCCTCCTGCAGGATTTTTAGAGGTATATATAACATTTAAACTTGGGGATTCCTAAAAACTTAAGGAAAGGAAATAAAAATAAAAATAGAAAAAAAACCCTAATTTGAAAAAGGGAAAATTTAATTATCAAAATAAAATTCATGTTTACTAAAAAAACAAATTTTAAAAGTTAAATATTCCTAATCAAGCTATTTAGGAAATATATAAACCTACTATTATTAGGAAAAGAAATAAAATATATATCTATATTTTTTAGATTTTTGAAAATTTTTGAAAAATAAAAATGAAAATTTATTGAAAATAAATCCCTCTCCCACACTTAAATTCAACATTGTCCTCAATGTTGTGAGGTTAGAGGGAAAAAGGCCCTGGAAATCGAGTTAAAAGAAATTAAGTTGATGTGTGCTGTGTACAGTTTGACGCAGCTGTGTCATCTGAGTGACACAGTTGTGTCTGAGCGCTGTTCTGCAGACCTTTTAGACGACACAGCTGTGACAAATTTTGACACAGCTGTGTCTAATCTACAGAATTTTTGTTGCTGATTAACAACAGTCAATTTTCTCTTACGCACATCTTGTATATTCAATTCGATCATGCACACAAATCCATATGAACATATTTAAATAGCTACAACTTGATTGAACCATAAATAATCTCATTTTGGAAATTCGATCGGCCTAATGCATATTTAATCAAATACACATTTTCATAAATGCAAACATATAAATCAAACATATTTAAACAAACAAACACTTGCAATTAAAAATTAAAATTATCCTTATAAACCAAACATAAATAGCAAACATAAACCAAAATATTGAAAACAAACATTCGACATTTAAATAACTAAAATCCAAAATAACGAAATACTTGAAACTTAAAA
>CATIWK010496467.1:0-13266 GCA_949634005.1 Mallotus japonicus
AGTTCCAAGCTAAACTTGCTGATTTTGGACTTTCCAGACCTTTTCCTATTGAAGGTGGCACTCATGTATCGACAACTAATGTTGTTGGAACCCCTGGTTATCTTGATCCTGAGTGAGTAGTTTAGACCTCATGATTGGTGAAGGAATTTTAAGTTTCTGACCTGCAGGTTTAAATGTTTATAGTTTCATTATTCATCAAAGGTTGACATGGTTTAATTGAGTTTCATTTTCCTGCTTGCAGATACTCTGAGACATTCAGGCTCACAGAGAAAAGTGATGTGTACAGCTTTGGTATTGTTCTTTTGAGAATAATCACAGGGAAACCTGTATTAGCAAAGTCTGAATCAAGGACCATTTATGTTAGTCAATGGGTTAGGGCCATACTTGCAAATGGAGATATTAATAGCATTGTTGATCCAAGGTTAAATGGGGACTTCAACATTAACTCTATCTGGAAGGCTGTAGAAATTGCAATGGCGTGTTCATCTCCAACTTCAGCTGGAAGGCCATCAATGCTTCAAGTAGTGACCGAATTAAATGAGTGCTTAGAGGAAGAAATAGCTCAAACAAAGAGGAGACATGAGATTGAATTGAAAGGTTCCACTGAAGTGATCAATGAATCCGTGCCCCTAGCTAGGTAGTAGCTGTAGCAGTTACTGTTTCAGAATTAGAAATGTTCATCCATCTGTTGTTTTTGCCGTCCATTGGAGAAATGATCTCCAATTTCACCATTGGCACGGTCTTTAGTCTCCTGTTTTCTGAATCAAAAGAACAGTAAAAAGAAGGAAAACTATCAGTTCTATCTTAAACTTTGACCCAATTATTAATTGAATCTTACTTTGAAAGCTATTTCAATTTGCTCCTTCAACTTTATGAATTGTGCCAATTCTATCCAATTTTATGTGAAGGACCTAATTGTATTTTTAAAAAATTACTTTTAGGTCCCTATAAAATAAATTTGACACTTGTTAAATTTTTTATCCTCTTTTTTCTATAAAAAGAATAAAATGTAAGAATATTTCTTTTAATTTCTAATTTTGTCACTCTTGACATAAATTTAAAATTAATTTTAAATATTTTCATAAATTTTTAATTTTTCAATACATCCTTAAGTTTTTATTTTAAAATTTACTTCTCAACTTTCAACCACATTATTTAGAAATTTTTCTAATATAAGTCAAATAAAAAAAAGTATTAGATAAAAAAAAAAGAGAATTTTGAGACACTAAAAATATTAGTCAATAATATAAAAATATTTATTTTTTCTAAAAAATATGAAAAAATTAAAATTTTATTTTTATTTATAGTGATAGTTGAAAGTGCTTACTTTATTTATTTTTATTTTTTTAATATTAGTTTATATAATAAATTGATTCACAAGTTATCACTTTTTTTCTTATTATTTTTAATTGATACATAAAAAGTTAAAATTTTATGCAAAAATTTCAAATTTAATTTTTAAATTTATTTCAAAAAATTTTTAAATTAAAACTTGAAAATATTTTTCAAATTTTATTTTTCTTAAAAAGGAATTTTTAAAATTACAATTAGATCCTTTACAGGGATCTAAACGTAATTTTTATTTTCCATGGATCTAAAAGTTATTTTTAAAATTACAATTAGATCCTTTAAATAAAATTGGATAGAATTGTCACGGTTTTATAAAGTTGAAGGAGCAAATTGAAATGATTTTAAAAGTAAGATTTAATTGATAATTGGCCTAAAGTTGAGGATAGAACATACAATTTTCCCTAAAAAAGAAATGTACTGAGTGATCTTCCATATACATTATCTATAATGATGATGATTTATATTGCTTGTAGCTACATGAATAGTGTGTCGATGGAGAGAGAAATTCATTTTATGCCATCATTTCCCAATTGATTAACCCCCTGTATATGGGGTCAAACATGTAATTTTAACTAAAAAAATGTTGTTTTTTAGTGTCATCGACAACTCTATTCATGTAGCTTGTAGCTACATCTATCATTGTCCCTATCTATAATACGTTTTGCTATAGCATTTTCCAGGTACACTTCTGTTTAGGAATGGGGCTGACTTCTTAATGTTTGGTAAGATTAACCGAATTGAAGTAAAATATTTTGATTCCATTCAGTTAGATACTAATATCTACTTTGGTTGATTTTATATTAACAAATTCAATAATTTGTATATTTCAATTGGTGGAGTCTTCGCCTTCAAATAAAGGAGGATACATAACCATTAAGGTTGATGAACAATTGTACGAGCAACGTCTTTTACTCTGTAAGAATACTCTTATTTCTCATTTGGTTTTATCAAAGGGTGAACAACCATGGAAGCTCGATGATTTGAAACAAATGCTCACCACCATCTGGGGACTTTTCGCAGCCTGGAAACTTATTTCTCTTGGTCGTGGTTATTACCACGTTATTTTGAATTCCAATGCCGACAAGAATGCATTATGGGGTAGAGGATCTTTAACGTTATAACCTGGATTGCTTCATTTGCAGCATTGGACTACTGATTTTGATCCTATGGATCAAAAGTCCACTAATGCTCAAATTTAGGTAAGATTTTACAGTTTTCCATGGGAATACTGGCACCCTAAAATTCTGGCTTCAATTGTTAAGGGAATAGGAATTCCATTGAAAATTGATAAGGCAACCAACGATGGTGACTATGGACACTATGCTCGGGTTTTAGTGGATGTGGATTTCATTAAAACTTTGATTGCAAATTTGCTTATGGAAAGAGTTGGGAAGAGTTTCTTCATCGATGTGGTGTATGAGAATTTTCCACCTTTTGTACTATCTGCTCTAAAATAGGACACGCCTCTCATGATTGTAGAAAGAGGGCCAAAGATCAGACTCGTTCATTTATTGATGAACTAAAAAAAATCTAGCAGCAAAAAATGAAGCTTGTTATTCTGATAAGCAATTCTTTTGATCTCCTACGATCTTTGAATGATTCTGCTCTTCTAGCGGATTCAGGAAAGGCGAGAACTTCTGTGATGGTTACTCCAAGGGTTCATGTTGGTATTGAAGTTACAGACCAGGTTCAAGACGCTATTATTATAGCTACACATAATGCTAGTTTAGCAGATGAGGATGCAACTATCCACGCTCTAAGACTGATGGAAACATTATGCAGGATGATCATCAAGAGGACGAGTCTCCGGAGCAGCATCATTTAGAGGTTTCTAACGTTCTGCAGTGGAAAAACACTACTACAGCCATTCCTAGAGATGTCGACGGTGCAATGAAAACTACTGCTGCCATTAGTCAACATACATTTGAACATGGGTCTGAGAAATAGCTTTTGGTTTCGGAGGACATGGATAAAAAATTTTCCCATAATGCTGACAAAGCTATGTCTAGGGCAGACCAAGTAGAGCTTAATGATGGCAAGTAGACTACTATTGCTAATCATAAAAAAAATTTTTTAAATAAAACTCAAATCCCTCAGCAAACAAATCTCCTTAAAAGAGCATCCAAGAAGCCGCATAAACTTAATTTATGAAGAATTATAGGTTTTGTTATTGCTTGCTTGAGGGCCTTTTTAATTCTCATATGTTTTGGAGCTTTTGTTATTTTGCTCTTTTGTATGACCTTTTGTGGACACCCTCAATTTGATCAGCCCACAACAAAAGCCTGGTGATGAGGTAGAATAAATTTTGAATGCAAAAGAAACCCGAAATCTTTTTTAGAATAAACTCGAAAGCCCAGAATATCAAGCCTAAGCCCAGAAGCCCAAAATATCAAGCCTAAGCCTAAAATACCTAGCTGAGCCCAAAACACTAAAGAGACCTAGCCTAAAAGCCTGTTGGCCCAAAGGCCTTGCCCAGGTCTGTGCCGAAGAGGCGTTTGCCTTTTCGAAGAGGCGACGCCTCTTTGCCTGAAACCTCAGTGAGGCAACACCTCTTCATAGCCGACTTATGTAGCATTAAATGCAATTTTTGGCTGCATTGAACAAGTGTATGGGCCCATATATCACTGACCTAAAGATATGTGCGAGAAAGTGAGACTTTAGAGGCAAAAAAGAAGGTTGGAAATGGTGCACATGATTAGGAATGAAAAGTGGATATCTTGTCTTGGCTTGGGGATTAGAAAAAGGCAAGGTGGAGAAGCTTTAGGGGGGGTTTTGAGCTAGTTTTAGAGGAGGTTGGGAGGAAAAAAAAGGAGAAGAATGTTTTTGAGAGAAAGATAGAGAGAGAAGAGAAAAAAGATGAGTTTTAACTTAAAAGAATTTGTTTCCTTATGAATGAATTCATAAAGATTGGAATCAACAAACTAGTCTCTAAGGGCTAAGTTAGAAGTTTCAAACTTGTTTAAATCGGTAAGAATTCTTATTTTCAAGCTTTAAGCTCTTGATTTACTATAAAGCATTATTTTCTTCATTTTCTTGCTTGTTTTTGTGTTTATTGTTCATTTGATGCTACTTTTATGGTATAATTACGTAAATTATTGAATATTAGTTGTAAATTTCCTTTTATTTGCATCTACTTTGGATTTACTTAAGGTTTAAGGAACTTGTAAGTTATTGTTGCGTCTGTCAAAGAGGTGACGTCTCTTCAAAGAGACATCGCCCCTTTGTGAAGAGGCAACATAATGTCGCCTCTATGCCTAACTACGACGCCTCTTTGAGAGGCGTTGTCGCTTTACCAGAGCCATACCTAAATTGGCTTCAATTCCTTATGTGCATAGTCTGTATTTCTCATGCATTTATTTCATGTTATATCTTAACTTTGCATGCAATTGTCATGATACAAGGTTTAATTAAGTATTTATTTATGTTTAAATAAGTATTTTTATTCATTTTATGTAAAACTAACAAATTGGATTTGTTTTTTTAGGATTTTTAGGTTTATGGAATATTAACATCTTAAGTTTTGCAGGAATTTTTACGATGATTCTTAATCATCCAAGTATCAATCCTCTAACTAGCTTTAATTTATTTATTCGGCTTTTATTTTTATTGCTATTTTATTCATATAACGGGCTGTAACCCTTAAATATCCCTTCCTCTGTCCTTTGAATGTATTTTTGTAAATTATTATTTGTGATGGATGTTGAGCTTATAAGCATAAATGCGGACTAATGTGCAAATCCGGATTTAAAAGTGTAAAATTTGGGAATTGATTCGAAATAATTACAATTTACATGTCAATAAGGAGATTATCTAATAATCAAAGGTAATAAAATACAAAACACACACGGAGGCCAACCGCAAGGTTGGGTGGGCATTCCAAAAGCCTATACCTAGTTTTCGAACCTTTTCTTTGAGGACGGCTTCTGGGAACCTCCGTGGAATCCAGTTGTTGTACAGTGTGTCTCGGGTTTCATCCAGGTGGTGACTCCATCTCCAATTTGGACTTCAAAGCCTATTTTGTATTTCGTAGTGGGCCTTGAGGCCACACAGTACTATGGTCGTCAAACAGTTGGCACGCGCTAAACCCCACCGCCTACACTTCTATTTTTATTTTAATATTATTTGCTTTGGATCTCAGAATCTTTATGATTTCTGACCTCCAAACTTTTACTTAAATTTTGGTTTTTTCAAAAATTTTGATAATTTAATATATTTCTTTTCTTAATAGCTGTCCATACTTTTTTTTAATATAAAATCAAATTTAACCAAATATTAGCATATAACCAAATGGAATCAAAATATTTTATATCGGTTTAGTTAATTAACTTTGTGATTTTATTTTTTGAATTAACTTCAACTTTTTATTTATTCATTTAACATAGTTTAGATTATATTCATTAATGATACAATTAAAAAATAATTTTTATTTATAATTTTATTATTACTATATAAATTTTTCTAAATAAAAATATTCTATACTACCTTAAATTTTTTTTTTTTTGGTAATTTAGTTTCTAACGTTTCGGTTAAAAAATCGAATTTAGAAACTACTGATGTATTTTTTTTTTTCGAACAAACTACTGATGTATTAGGTCTAATACACACGGCACTAGATAATTTTCCGCTTTGACTGATGTGTTAATTCTTGTTGGGACTTGAAGATAATGAACAAAATAAACATTTATTTTGAGTTTGAGAATTACTATAGTGAGCATAAAGGCATAGGGTTTTCCTATCCTATCAGGCGCAATGCTGGAGATGATCGATCAATCAACTCATAATTTTGAAAATGGGTTTTTGAATTGTAATATGAAAACAAAAAACAATGAGCCCATGGTTTAGGGCCGGACCCTGGTTACAGTACTAGGTTCAGTTCCCACAACCTTATTGAGGATTTTTCTTAAAAGCCAGACCTTCAAGTACCCAATTCAATTCCCACAATCTTATTAAAAAAATTTTCTTAAATTATCATCTATCAGATAACAGTTAATTCTTAAATTATCATCATAAATAAAATCTGATAAATTATTATCATAAATAAAATCTGATAATAATTAATTGAAAAAATAAAAATTTAATTGAAAAAGTGTGTAAACTTTACCATTGTTCCAGTAAACACATGAATAAGGTTAAACTCATGTAATACAAAATTAATTGATTTATGTAAAACTCAATATACACTATTTATATGTTACTTAAAAATTTTATATTTTTCAGATGTGAGATTCATTCACATCTCCAACAATATTATTAGTAATTCTATTTTTATTAGTGTCTTTTATTTTTTAATTAATATAGTACAAAAATTAAAATTTGAAAAATTCATTAAATTTAAATAAAAACTTTTACCCTTTATATTAAAAAATGCTCTTCGTAATATTAAAATTATTTTTCATTTTAAAGAATATTATTGGAGACACTCTAATATGTTCATATTTATCATTTTTGTATATATAAAAATTCTTTATACATGTTTTCAGTGCATATACTCATTTTTATTCTTCATCTTCGGCCATATAATAATAATAATAGTAATAGTTTTTGTTAGATTAATTGGACAGTACAAAAAGAATTACCAGTTTGAATTGGGAATTTTCCTTAAGCTGGCCCGACGGTAGTGTGTGTAGTGTAATGTAAAAGAATGAGCATGCAAAAGTATGAGAGTGCAAAGTGTGTGTAGTTAGTTCATGCAACGTGAGAGTGAGTCTGTGGTATTAATGTGTAAGTGCTATAGTAAGTGTACAAGAGTGAAAATAATTTGTGAGCTTAGGTTATACAAATAATTTTTTTTATAATAGGGAATTTATTTTTGGCGAAAAATATTTTCTTATTTATTATTCTATTGTCCCTTATTCACGTGCTAATTTTATTACTTATTTTTACACTCTAACTCGACATTTGATCCCTTAAAAAAAAAAAATTTTCAGCTTCCAGAATGGCCTATTGTAGGATTTATGAGTTGTATATGATACTTCATTATGCCATCATTTTAGTAAAATGGAATATGAAAATAGAACAAAAAAATTATATGCATTTGGGAGATCCTTGTATACATTAGGTATATTGCACCCTATGGTTGAAAGCATGACACATAACTCAAGTGTAAAATATTTAACCAATAAAAATAAAATACATATTTTTATCATTCATATCCAACTGTTGGGTATATTACACCCGGTCCGGTGCATACAAAAATTTTTCCATTTAAATTACTACATTCATTTATATATTATATATTTGAATTATATCATAAGTGTTTTACATTTAATCATATTATTTGAAATACATTCCATTATATATATGTGTATATAAATTGGATCTTAGGTAGATATGAACTGGTTCACAAAAACTATATATGTATAATAGTCCAACTAATGGCTTGATTCCTCTATTAGCTTTTAAATATACACTTGATTCCTGTAATTATACAGCTGTAAGATCTGGAATTTTTGATTCCATCGATCAAAGGAAGAAGTAGAAGAATGATAAGAAAGAACAACGATACAAATTGAAATTATGAAAAATGGCAGTTTTAGAGATTTGATTTTGCTTTTTACAGTAGTTACATGGAAATATCACCTAAATTTGTGTATCTTTTCTTATATTAAAATTAATGTTATATATACAAATTGAAATTATGAAACAAATTGAAATTAAAAATAAAGTTTAGTAACCATCTATAGAACTTACTTGAATAGAAAAATTAGAATTAGTCATATGAACCACTAAAATAGACTAACCATCTCATGAGAGTCTGGTCATTAAGCGTGTGAAGGTTGAACCGAATTTTATCTAGTTCAAATTTAATTTATTTATTGCCAAATCAAATTCAAGCCAAACTTAATATATTATTTGTTTTGTAAATTGTTCACGAGTTAAGAAAAAATTAAAATATATAAGTTATAAATTAGAATTATTCATTAAAAATTAAAAATAAACTATTTACTAAATAAATTATAATATATTTAATAAAAATATGATTTTTATTTTAATTATATATTTATTAAATATATTTTATATATCTAATATCAAACTAATATTATATTAAACTTATGAGTTAGATTGCGAGTTTTTATTCAAACTTATTTACAAGTTTTACATAGCCAAAATTCATATCATTTATTAAACCGATTTAACAAAAGAGTTTAAACAACCTTTTATTGAATCCAATTTCGTGTAATTGTTGATCACTTTGGTTCATTTTAGTTATTCTCTACGGGGAAAGACAACAAGAGGGCTTGCTTGGCGTGTTATAATTTCAATTTTCAAATATGTTCAATATTTATCATTTTTTGTATATTTGAAAATTCTACGTAAATTCACCGGTCGATTAATTGGACAGGACAAAAACAAAATTACATGTTTTTTTTCTTAAGCTGGCCCGACCGGCACTCAAGGAAGAACGTGTCACTATTGAGTTGACTCCAAAGTTTATCATTGACTAGACTTAGCCACAAGGTTACAAGCAGCATCTACTTTTCCTCATGAGATCTTCATATGTTATATCAACACAAATTTATTTCAGTTTAGTTCGTACTTTTATTTTTCTTTGTAATAATTTGAGTTCAATTTTTTGATAAATATTTAAAAAATAGATTATTTTTTTTTTAAAAATATCAGACCGATATAAAATAGAAAATTAGCATTATATAAAGAAGATATATATGTAACAAATTAATTAATTAAATTAGAATTTTAAAATAAATTTTAGTTATAATCCCAACGTAATATAATTTCCTAAAATTTAATAAAAAGATTAATAATCTAAATATTATAAATCATTTGATAAGAATTAGTCTTTTAAATTATCGAAAATTAATTTATATATCAGCGATGATAAAATTTAAATTTTACACCCTTCACTTTGTTGAGTTGGAGTGTATAAAGCAAAAAAATTATAATTATTAGCATGTAAAAAATGAGACAATAGAATAGTGAACAATGAAATATTTTTCACTATTACAAGAACAAAATAAATTATTTTCACTCTTGACACTTTTGCTACAACACTCACACTTTGCTCTCGGTTAATCTCATACACTACACACACCTCACTTGCTTTCTACCACTGATTGTTTTTGCTTCACATTGTGCCTTGCAAATGGTTTTATGTAGTCATTGTCCAACCTTGCAAATCAAGCAAGACGTGAGGAAAGATTTGCTTTTGATCATGCAATTTTTTTTTTAGGTAAGTTGTCCTTGTAGGTTGCATGATAAGTAGCCATGCAAATCTTTGTGAGTTGTCCAAAAATCTTTTAAAGATTTACATTTCATTTGGAAATGAATTCCAAACGAAATTCATTTGCAAATGAATTTTTATTAATGAAGTATGTTTGATTTTTTTTTTTATATAATCACGAGGTGTCCTGGATGGGTCCCAATTGTGAGAGGTACCTTTAAGCCTATACTGCACCCTGACTAGTTCCCGCTCGAGCCAGGTAGGACCCTTTTAGGGTGGTAAGCTCTGGCCCCAAGTTTTAATTAAGCGGCTGACAAGTTTGGGGAACCCCCAATCTTTTAAGCCAGGACAGCGCCTTTTACCAACTGACCTGCTCCCTGGGGTTGAAGTATGTTTGATTTAAACGAAGAGTTTATGGAATTCATTTGAAATGAATTTCATATATTTGTTATATTATGTTTGGTATAAATATAAAATTCAAGTTAATTTTTAATTTTGGTCAAAAATACCCTTTTAAATAGATTATGTTCTTGCCTTCTTTTTTAATTTCATATTACATTATTAAAAGTGTGATTATTTAACATTCAAATTAATATAAAACTTCTTTTTAAATATTAATTTAATTTTTTAATTATATTTTTAAATTAATATTTCAATTTATAAGTTTTTAATTTTTAATTCAAAATTCATTAAAAAAAATAAAACTATGATTATATGAAAAATCTAAATTAAAGTTAGATTAATTAAAAAGATTTGAATAATTGTAAAAAAACATAACTCAAGTATATATATATATATATATATCAAAATAATAATAAGGGATAATTACTCTAGCCCCATGTGTTTATGCATATTACACCATTTCATCCCTAACATTTGAAAAAATATTTATTCACCCCTGACATTTGTAACAGTTCACACTCATTAGTCCCTCTGTCAGGGGTGAAATAGTATAATAATTGCAATTTTCAGGGGTGAATAAATATTTTTTCAAATGTCAGGTATGAAATAGTGTAATATGCATAAATACAGGGAGGCTAGCGTAATTATCCCTAATAATAATAATAAAAGTCTTACAATGATCCACTGAATCATCATCCAGCTCAGGCTTATGAGCCTGGCCGACACATATGTCTCGTAGAATAGTCAGTGAGTATCCAAGAACATCAATTGATACAGACCCTGTTGGAAGACCAGATTTTCCCTTTAAGACAAAGTCAACAATCTCAGTATATCTTTTGAATATTCCAAAAACACATGATGCGAAGTCATCAATTGAAACTGTTATCTCCTTGAGTCGCTTATTAGTTTCATAAATTTAATGATTATAATGAGAATATTTTTATCATTTTAGAAATATAACTTTAAAAATTGTGGAATTGATTTGCAAATTCCAACCATTTTATTAGAATTTCATCTAATTATAATGAATTCCACAAATTTAAAAATATGAAATTGCAAATGAATTCTACAACTTATACATCTATACCAAACACACATTATTTGGAATTTCAAATGTTGTGGAATTCATTTATACCAAATAAGACCTTAATGAAATCTTCTACAAGATTTGGTGGTATTGGACAATTGATTTGTAGACAAAAATAATAAGGCTTTATATTAGTATTAACTTTAACACACTTTAGATATCATTTTAAGAGAAAATTAATTTTTCTTATTTTTTGTTGGCAAAATAATTCTGGAAACATTAAATTATATTATTATTATTATTATTATTATTATTATATTAAATTTATTATTATTTAGGATAATAAATTAAGACATTTTAAAATCTTTCTCGCACTGTGGGGGAGATTCATGCATTATAGAGTAACGTGAAGGATGCATTATGGGGTGGTATAGACCTACGATAAGTAGATTAATACCTACTACTCGAGCTGGATAGCTACTGTAGTAATTGCGAGTATTTTTTTTTTTTTTTTTTTTTTTTTTTTTTTTTTTTTTTTTGAGTTGGGGGAGGGGGCTAGTGGTGTCCGATCCTTCACCAGTGCCTCCTTGGGCAGAGGCTTGCCACCCAGGCCTGTGGCCTGGGTATCAAATATTCTTTTTTATTTAGGATTAATTCTAAGTATAGGGCAAAGCTCAGCCATATGAGAAGAGCATTTTGCTTCTTTTGAGGTGAATATTCAGCTGGTCGTGACGCATGACAAGACAGAAATTGCTCAGAGGAGAAAACCTGACGGGTATTAATTAATTTGTTATGTTATAACAAACATGTTCTAGTTCAAACTCCAGATATCATAAACATTTCGACGGATTCTTAATTACCCATTAGTGAAATTTGAATTAAGTTGCAGATTGTTTTGGATATATACTAAAAAAAAAGGGCAACTTGCTGTAACAATAATCCTCTTTATCTCCTCACAGATCGGTAAGCAGAAATTAAAATTTATATTACATCCCTCGTCTCATGAAAAGAGATCCATTAGAACATTTATTTACCAACACTAATAAAAAGTGATGTCTTATTTGTTAAAAAAAAAAAAATAGAAACATTTAGATAAAAGTGTCCCAAAATAAAACAATTTAACGACACTTTTAATATTTGTGTCATATATTAATCTATTAGGACACTTATTTACCAACACTAATAAAAAGTGTCATCATATTTTAAAAAAATAATAATAATTAGAGACATCAATTTAAAAGTGTCACGACCCAAATCCGGGAGTCATGACCGGCGCTAGAAAATGAGAATTACTGTAAACCGGAACCCGTAATAAGCCTTAAAAGTAAAAACTCATACAAACATAACAAAAAAATATCTCTGAATTAAAACTTTAATAATAGATTGAAATCTCATATCATAACATAGTAAAATATTTTTCATACAATAACCAAATACAGAACTCAGTTTGGTAAAATAACAGATATTACAACCAACTGTACTACTATTGCAGCGTCTATCGAAATACAAGAAAGGATAGTCTATAATCTACAATAACCAATAGAAGAAGAAAAAGTCCGGTGAAGAGAAATACTGTACAAGGTCTGACTAGAAGAATCCTGAAAAATAATTGAGGGGGTCAGACCTCACTGAGTGAATTATTATTATATGTATACATGCAACCTAAGTACACAAACAATCAAATATTAATACAACATTTATATCTATTATATATTTATTCATTTAATTCATACATGCAGTTTCACACAGATGCTCGAAATCATAATTTATGATAGACAGACAAATGCATTAATTTTTGGGTGGAGGATCGTAGCAGAACCCTAACACTTTCACAATCTCAATCACAGTATGTCATTAGCCAACAGGCTTCCATAATTCCACAATATTTATTTGTCTAACTTTAGGTAATGTAGACTGGCCCCGAGTACACTAAGTCAACCGAGGATCCACAGTTGCACTCTCATTAACCACAATCCACAACACTCATAAATCTATATCTCACTTCATATAGTCTCATATTAATCAATACTTATCAAATCCTAGTATCTAGCCTACTGGTGCGTAACAGTTCTATGATATCCCGCTAGGTAGCCCGTTCTGCTACTATCCTCCCAAAATATCACATCACATAATAATTCACATCAACATATAAATAGCATCCAAATCAAGAATATAACATTCACGTATATGAATGCACATATATATATGCATTAATAATAATAGCAATTAACAATTACTGCAACATAACATATTAAAATTCACATTATCAAAATATGGACGCCAATGGTGTTTTCTACATACAATGCAT
>CATIWK010496697.1:0-14571 GCA_949634005.1 Mallotus japonicus
TATATATTTTCTTAAATTTTAAAAGTATTTTCATATTATATTGGATATAAAAATATTAACTTTTATCAAAGAATGCACCATTAAAGTTTCAGATAGAATTCTCTATGACATTTTCAATTGATATTTGAACCCAAAAAAGAATTGCATTGATCGAATCGAATCGAATCCGGTTGTTACAATTAAAATGGCTCTTTGTCGTGGCATGATGACTTTTCTTTCCCATTCATTCCTTATCGTCAACATAATAAAAGATAAACGAAAACTCAAAGTAATATTAAAGAATGACCCATGAAATTAAGAATGACCTACAGCATATATTATTGTTATTTTGGCATTCGAAGTATAACAATGAATGTTCCAGGAGGGTCCCTGCCTGGAAAACCTTAGCCATATATACATATCTCTTCAATTTATTAGATTGATATTGAATTTAACAATCTTGGTAAACATTGACCCTCCAATATCACTTTCATATTTATGGAAAAAAATTTAAAGATTTCACACACGTGTTTCTTGATAGGAGAGAGGGAGACATGTATATAAGTAGCATTGTCTTTAAGCAACTATGGCTGCACAAAACCTTCACAGTTAATTAATATATCTTCTCATCGTCTGACACAGATAACAATGATGCTGACTCTGGACTTTGAGAAAAAACCTTTGAAGAAAGGCACTTGGAGTACTGAAGAAGATCAAAGGTTGATTGCTTACATTAACAGATATGGAATCTGGAATTGGAACGAGATGCCCAAAGCTGCAGGTCAGAAGCTACATATATGTATATATATAGTAAACCATACAATAAACTTGCTATATATCGGTGTCTATGTATCAAAAAACTTATCCTTAATTTCATTTTGTTGGCTTAGGTTTGTGGAGGTCAGGGAAGAGTTGCAGGCTTCGGTGGATGAATTACCTAAGGCCAGACATAAAGAGGGGAAACTTCAGCGATGAAGAAGATGAAATCATAATCAACCTTCATGGAATGCTGGGAAATAGGTATTTTCATATACTCTAGTTAGTTGCAGCGTAATTGCCTCACTTCACCAGCTGTTCTATATACAATTTCAAACGTTGCAAGAACTTGTTTGGGCTGTCTACGTTTACTTTTACCTCTTTTGCGAGAGCTTTATTGACTTATTGTATGCATATACATAGAACAACTCTTGGCAAAAATATATTAAGGCTAGCTGTCTGTTAGCAACTATGAAAGACTAATTAATTTTGCATTGCTTGATTCAGCTATGACTTTCAAGTATTCTATCTTTGCTTTTTGTATCCTTTTACTCAGATGCAATTATTCTGTATCAATTAATCTTTCAATAGTAACCAACATAGAGAATACTTAAATTGTCTGATGCAAATAGATTTTGGTAATGTAAGGGTTTGGGTCAAGTTTGTCTTCCAAAACCCATGTTCGTTTGATCAAAATTGTAGCTACAATCAAGAATTTTTCTATCTGGTTTAATTAATAGCATTAACTTATGTAATTAAGAAAGAAAAGTGAATAACAGATGAACTTCGTTGATTAAAAACAAAGGACTTAATTAAAGTTATGCAACCAAAACCTGTATTAGAATTTGTGATGTTGGATATGTAGATCGATTAGCCATTTGGTATTTTGATTAGCCATAACAGATGAACTTCACTATTTTTGTGCTAAAATATTCATAAATTATTTCTTATACAGATGATTGATGATATATGTTTAATTTTCTTACTTCAGATGGTCTGCAATTGCTGCTAAATTGCCTGGAAGAACAGACAATGAAATAAAAAACCACTGGCATACTCGTTTCAAGAAACGTCATGCTGAGCAAGAAATTAAACTGCAGGAACTGCAAAATCCTGAAGTTGTTGAACTCAAAAAGAAACATATTTCTGAATATGATGATCACTCATTTTTCACCTCTCCAAATGCATCAAATTCAGAAGACTCTATGGTCTGCATGCCAATTTCATCATCAGAATTGTCCTCTTCTGTTGTCTCATCAACAAGCTCCAATCCTGACAGTGATTTTGATCATAAAACCCTGAACATCGAGCAGACTACTGCTTTATCTGAATTGCAAGGATACTTTCAATGTTTACAGGAGCAATCTTTTTCCATAGAAGATATGGATCTAATGCAAGACCAGATGTGGCTTGATGAAGGATGCATTAATTACCCATATGTTTCTCCAGGTGGTGCCAGCAGTAATTCTTCTGAATATTCTTACTGGTTTCCTGATAATTACGATCAGACCATGGAAGAGAATTTTCATTTATCAGAATCATCACAAGATCAATTCCAATCTTCTCCAATGGAAGTTTTGTACAAGATGGAGGATAATGGAGCAACGTCCGAATACCAAATGTGGCTTGAAGGGTCTGTTTATTCATACAACACTTCACAAATTGCAGACGACAATGATTTATTTGATTATCCTTCATTATGGTGTGATGGTGATCAGGCCACAGAGCAAAATACTGGATTCACCAAATTATCTAATGAAATGCCATGTTTGTGGGAGTCAGAGCAATCTTTCCAGTGGAAGTTTTGCAACAGATCAGAATTATAGGGAATTTATTAGAGGAGCACTGCCACTACAATCATATTAATTTTGGATGAAAATCTTACATATATATATATATATTTAGCAAGAAGTGTCTTGTCTTGTCTTGTCTCTGTCCATCCTAAGTACATATATAGCTCGTTATTTTGTTGGCTTTGTGTACTAATAGTTGGGAATTTTTGTCAGCTTGATATGCGCTCTGGGTGTGTCTTTGGTTGTACTTTTCTCTCTATCCTTCTCTTATTCCATATCAGAGACCACATAATTGCAATTACATGATTAATGCTGATCGTTTGTACTACGTGAATAAGGAAAAGAAGAATAAAAAACAGCTATATATAATTGGAAAATCCATGTCCTTCACTATAAGCAATCGCTCATCTTCTTTTGCATATTACATACATCCAATTGTTTATCACTGTCAGAGTAATTAGTTCATTTTCTCAACTGTTTGTATTGATATTCACAATTCAAAAGGCGAGTATTTGGGCACTACTCTACCTGTACTTTATATTTCACTTTTTAGTAATTTAAATGATATGATTATATATCCTTATAATTGAATAACTATTGTATTAGTTAATACAAAATTTAAACTTTTTATATTCAATTGTCTTAATATATATATAGAAAATGAAAAAATAAAAATAAATCATCAATATTTGCAAGTTATTAACTAAAAAATGTTGATTCTTAGTTAAAATTTTAGCCATGGCAGATTTCATTATTTTTGTAATAAAATTTTATTGATTTTTATACATTTTTAATTTTTTGATATATATATATATATTGGTTAAATATTTAAAAATTTATTTGTATTGTATATTAACATGTTAATTTAAATATATGTTCTATTTCAAAAAATAATTTTTAGAATATAAAATTAATAATTGGACAATCAATTATATTGATATAAGATTATAAAAGAGAAAAAAGGACATATATAATTGATTTTTCATAAAATAAAATTATCTATAGAAAAATAAATATGTTCTTACCAAGTAAAATAAATAACTAATTATAATTCAAATAATTAAAACATATCAAAGTCAATAAAAATATATAACTAAATAATGAAATCCATCATGCCAATATTAACCAGGAATCTACATTTTTTATTTAATAACTTGCAAATATTAATGATTTTTATTTTTTTGTAATTAAAAAAATTTAAGTATATATTTAAGACTTAATATTTATTGGACGTTCAAAAAACAAACAATATATTAAGGCAAATAAACATAAAATTTTTAAATGTTGTATTAGCTAATTAGCTAATAAAAGGGTGATTTAAGAGTGAGAATAATTATGTCATTTGATTTACTAAAAAAATAAAATGTAAAATGCATTTATAAAGAGGTGGAGTGGAAAAATTTTCACCCTTTTGATAAGAAATATGCATATTGAATATATTTTAATGCGTATATGGGTTCAACATTTATATTTGGCAACATGTCTATTTAAGAAAAAAATCGACGGATAAATCATACGCGTAATTTATATGCTAGAACCATCATATGTATGTGTGTGTATATATATATATATATGGCCTCCAATTCAAATTGTATGCATACATTAATCTATTATAACTTAATATAATCTCTAATATGTCTAAAAATACAAATAAATTGGTGTTTTTTTATTTATGCTATTTTCAAAAAAGAAAAGCTATATAAAAGTTTCTTTGTGAGGTTACAATATAATAATTTAATTTGTACATCATTAACAAAAATTATATAATGAATTGGCGGTTGCGCCAAATAAAATATTCACAGGGTGTATTCAATTAGGATTTTAAAATATTTTAATTGATTTTAAAAGTTAGGTGGCATTCAATTAAAACTTTTTAAAACTCCAAAAAAGTGAGGCGGTATTCAAATAAGATTTCGAATGACTTAAAAAAAATCTGTAAAAGTTAGAAAGTATTCAATTACAACTTTAATAGAGTCTATAAAAGTAAGGTGATATTCAAAAAGTCATTGATTTTTTTAGACATTAGACTTTTATGTACTTTTATAAACTTTTTATATAATGTTATGCATAAATATTTTCTTTTCCTCACTCTCAAGATTTCAATGAAATTTAAATGACTTTTTGTAGGTTGATATAAATAGAAAATCTAAAAAATTATTTTTCACCCTTTCTCAAGACTTTGAATGACTTATTGTTATTTCAATTTATTTTCACTTTTTTATATGTTTTTTTTAATTTTTATTTATCATTTTTTTTATTATATATATGTTAGGTAAATATTTTTTTGGTGGATTGTGGACTTCCAAATCGACTTCGGTATTTAACTCCGTCTCGAGATGTTCGCTATCATTTTCAAGATTTTCACAGTTAAGGTCATCATACTAAAACAACTCTTTGATATATTTTTTTTATTTAAAATTAATAAAATAAATATCTTAATTATTTTTTAAAAATTAATTAAAGAAATTCACTTTTAATAATTAATTTAAAAATTTTATTTTTATTATATGACAAAAATTAATTTGTTAGGTCAAAATATATATATTAAAATCAATAAAAGTTATCCCATGTCAATAAAGTCATAAAAAATCTTTCAAAATAAAGTTTATAAAATCAATAAAAGTTATCCCATGTCAATAAAGTTATAAAAAATCTTTCAAAATAAAGTTTATAAAATTCATTAATAAATTCACAAACTCTATAAAAGTTTTAAAAATAAAGTTTATAAAAATCATTAAACTCTATAAAAATCATTAAAAAGTCCATAAACTTTACAAAAGTTATGCACTTAAAAAATTCTATAAATATCTATAAAAATCCTAATTGAATACACCAGAGTTTATGCCCTTTAGTCATAGGTTTAGTTCATTTTCTGTAAAATTGCAAATTATGCATGAAAATAAACACTCCCCTTCTTTACAAGCATGGATTACTTATAAATTATTTTTGTAAGATAAATTGAAAATGAAGGTGCACTCTCTTAAATTCTCTCCTTTTGCAGTTTCTTGCACTCTCTAATTTTCGCTCACAGCATAAACTTTTTCATTGATTAATTTGAATATATTTTTTGTCTAAATGAAATACCGATATTCAGTATTTATTAAATTTTAATTAATGTTATTCAATTAGATGCGGATAAAATCATACAAACAATAAAAACTCTTCTAATTATTTATTTAATACAACTGAATACGCTAAAATTAAATTTAAAATATGGCTGAAAGCTTTTTATACCAGTCTCAAAGCTCATAATTTTTTTTTTTTTTTTGGTTGAGAATTCTTCTTTCACAACATTACCACCACGAATATTTTTCATACCAGCCTCAAAGGTTGCAAGATTTTTTTTTTCTTTCCTAATTTCTAATTTCAGGGTATTATTTTATAGGGTCAATTGATTCTAAAGCTTACCCTCCATTGTCGCCTCTATTATTCTTTTCTTTCATTCAGCGAATATAGGCCAAAAGTTCAAAATGTAATTGAGCTCCAATCTCTTTTGTGCAATAATTAATGAAAAATTCAGTATGAAGAAATCATGAGCATTTTGACTAGGATTTGTGGAATTTTTCCAACCTAAGGAAACATGTAGTGTAATAAAAACATGTAACTGGTTCAGATTTTGTTTGACTAATTATTGTATGCCATATTTTAAACCTTTTCATCAATTAAGTTTTTGAAACTATCAAACACATATGTTTCATTATAAACATTCGCTGCAAATTGATTTGACTACTGTAAAATTCATCTAAATGACAATTACTAGGTGATTAGTAATCAGTGATTACTGAAAAATACAAAGAGATAAACCGCCAAATATAATATATGAAGTGCACGTAGTGGGGCATTGATTTCTTAATTAAATTCAATTTTTTTTTTTTTGGTCAGAAATTAAATTCAAATTTGGTGTACTGTGTTATTGATTAATTAATCATTTTTTGTATGAAACTTCTTTGCTCATTTAAGAAACTTATATGATAGTCCAGCCGCCCACATGGCTGATCTAATAAGGGAGACGTCACCTGTTCCCCAACTAGCATCAGTACGTATTATATCTTAATTAAATTATTCATATACGTATATATATGCTTTTTTCTTAGTTCATTTCTTATATATATTCATTACTCAACAGAATTAGTCCATATAATACCCAAAAAAAAAAAAATTAAACAGAATTTAATTTTTGTAATGAGTACTTCAAAAATTAATTTATTTATGAATTTATTAAATCAATATAAAATAGTAGATTTTTAAAAATCCTACATAGAACAATATAATCTCAATTAAAATATAAACTGAATTAAAAATAGAAAAATTTATTATATATATTCATCAAATTGATGAGAATGATTAACAATTCGCCATATATTTATCTAACCACTGCGGATAAATATATATATATATATATTTTTTATTCATACGTCCTTGTAGATAGTTTGGCGTTATCTTTTTTCTTTTTTAACAAGGCATGATCTTAATTCATGACATAAGCAGGGTGAGCTTCAATTTAATTGAGAAATTGTGTAGAGAAAAAAATTATTGAAGTGTGGTTGAAATAAGATGGTGTATAATGACGTTTGGTGATTTTTTTTCTTTTTTTATTTGAACTATCAATATTCAAAACCCAATTAATTTTAACGAATCTGTTCGATCTGGGTAGGATCATAACGACGGTAAATGTCTAAAAATTTTTAATAATTAATTTAATAAAATTGCACACATTAAAATTCAAATTCAAAAATCATTTAAGCAAAAACAATTCCCGTGACCTGAATTCTTGTTAGTTTTTAGTGAATTATTTCAGTAATAAGCCACAGCATAAACAATGACTGTAAGTATATATAACTGGGATTGTCAACTCTTAATTAGTATAGTATAGTTGGCATCGTGGAGCTGTTGTTTTGACCGCTATTTTTTGCTTTCTATTTTCCAATCACAAAAAGAAAAATGACAATAACAAGCACATCAACCTGAATAAATGCTTGCTTCCTCCATGTGCAAAAGTTGGAAAATTTTGTAATCCCTGAAACACGTTTTCTTACAGGAATCAATGTTCACATATGACTGCTGTAGCTTTAAGTAATTGATTTTAAGGTGGAAACGTTGTTCAAGAAAGACTCGCAGAGAATGCTATGATGACTGGTTCTTCTACTTCACAATCTGAGCAAGGTCCGTTGAAACGAGGGACATGGAGTCCTGCAGAAGACAAGAAGTTGATAGCTTATATTAACAGATATGGAATTTGGAATTGGAATGAGATGCCAAAAGCTGCTGGTAAGTATTAATTGTGCACATTATAGTACTTGAAGTCTGAATACAAGCATCAGAATACTGCAATAATTTTGCCTTTATTCTTTTGTTTTTCTTTTAGGTTTGTCAAGATCAGGGAAGAGTTGTAGGCTTCGTTGGATGAATTACTTGAGGCCCAATATAAAGCGTGGAAACTTCACCAAGGAAGAAGATCAAACCATAATCAATCTGCATAAGTCAATGGGAAATAAGTACTATATATATGTTATTAACTTTTTGAGTTTTGAGTCAAATCATATGCATGTACAAAAGCTTGATACATATATATATAATATAAGTGCTTAATATATGGTTTTTCCTGGTTTAGACAGGCTGTGTTGGTTAATCAAATATAAGTATGGATGTTAGCAAGAGTGAGGAATTCAATACATGCAGCTTAACTATGTCTAAATATGATCGCACTTGATTATTTATTAATGTTATTTTGCTGGTCAGATGGTCTGCAATTGCCGCAAGACTGCCAGGAAGGACAGACAATGAAATAAAGAATTATTGGCACACCCACTTGAAAAAACTGTTGAAGAACAATATTAAAATTGATCATCAATTGAAACAGATGAATATATCTGAAGCTGATGTCTCAAATTCTTCGTATACTACTCCTGAAGCGTCATGTTCTGAAAGATCCAATGCGATCTCAGTATCATCAAAGTCATTTAGTACTGTGGATTCCTCCACAAACTCTCATGACCGGATCATAGAGGATGACGTTCGTTTAACTGATTTACCTGAAGACCCACTCAAAAGCTTGATGGGGCAGTCATCTTCGAACTGTAATCCTGACTGTAACAAAAATGATGAAAGGCAGAGCAGGGAGGTGAGTGGTGCAGAAGTTCAAAGCTGGGGGGAACAGCCATTTTCAAGTGAAGAGTTGGAGATTTTGGAGAGGTATGGGACAAGGGACCCCGTTCAAATGTGGCTTCAAGGGACCATTTATCCACATGCTACTCGTAGTGATGAATATAACAATGATTTTTGGATCAACTTCTGATACTTTCAAGTATGAAATAAATCTAATTAAATATAGTGTCTCTACTCCTTTTGAGAATGCACAACTATTGTTCTTTCTATTGGCTTGGTTTCAGAATTGGGATCTATATGGGCTAATAGCATTAATGAATTTTTTTTTCTTTTCTAAATCTAAATTTTCATATCACATTTAATTTCTACAAATGTTCTTAATATAAAAAAATTATTTATTCTCAATACATTATATCTAATAATTAAATTTATAATATCATGTACTAAAATAAAAAAACAGAGACTTTTTTTTTTTTTCTTATGTTTAACTAATCCTACGATTATGATGAGAAAACACCCATTTGCAACCGTTGACTATGTATTATTTTCATGGAATTAAGAATTAAAAAAAAAATTGTTTTGTAATTGATTTTGATTGGATTCACGATGTGGTACTATTTTTTTAGTGGAGGAAGAAAGAGAGAGAAAGTTCTTTAATGAAACATACCTAAACTCAAGTCTAAACACCATTTTCTTTCATTTTATCATATATTCTCCCCGAATTTTACTAGTTCAGTGCAACCTCCTTGCTTGTGAAACATGTCCTCTGCACGACAAAATGATGCTAAGGATACAGTAACAGATCCAGATTTAGACAATATCATCAAATCTATCCCAGAATTGATCACTCGTCTCTCCGATGCCAAAAAGTCCATTCCTTTACCTCCATCGAACACGACCACCGCCAACGACGGTGGCGCTAGCAACAATGGTAGTAGCAGCACTAGCAGTCATTCTCGCCATGAAGACTATCAAAAAATTCACAATCGATTGGAAAGATTAGACAAAGATCTGAACTTTATCCGAATTTCCTTTGGGAAACTCAAGGATCTTGAATTCAGTGTAAGTAAACAATTCACCACTCTTCAAAAACAAGTACAAAACCTTAATGATGTTATACAATACATAAACCAACCCCAAATTGCTTTCCCTAGTAAAAGACTTCATGCCAATGTTAAAGCCATTACTAATATGGTAATGAAGTTAAAGCTTCAAATCCCATCAACTCATTTGATGGGTTTGGCTAGTGAAGGCCGTAGGAATATAATTGAAGCTGTTAGTGGGTTTGACGCTCGTAACTTCATTGATGAGATTCTCCAATTGCATTCAAATGAAAAGTTTCAATCTTGTTTGGTTTTTAAAGATTTTGAGGAATGTTATAATAGGCTTGATTTTAGGTCTAAGCTTTGTTTGCTGTGCTTTGCTGTGTTTCCTGAGGGTGCCGTTGTCAAGAAAAGGGTTTTAATGTATTGGTGGGTTGGAGAGGGTTTTATTGACCCTCATGATGATGATGATGAGCAGTCTGCTCCCAATGGTCAAAATGAAGAGAAAAACAAGATTGCTGCTGAGGAAATTGCTTATCAGATATTAAAGGAATTCTGGGAGAAAGGATTTATTGAGCCTGTTTTGAAGAAGAAGAGATTGATTGGGTTTAGAATGCATTCACTGATTCGTTATGCAGCTATTGCTCGTGCTGATAAAGCTGGGTTTTTAAGCTTTGATCGAATGGGAAATCCCACGGTTGACTTCTCATGTCAGAGGGCATGTTTGGTGAAAACTGAGGAGGGATACTCGCGACAGGTGTTGATGAAAAATAATGATAGTTTGCAGAGTAGTAATCATCCAGAAGCAGAGAAGCAAAGATCAGAGAAGCTAAGACCAGAGGAACTGCGAACTTTGTTCAATGTCAGTGATCCTTTTCCTGATCTAGAGGTGGAATTGTTCTTGAGGATGAAAAATGTTAATGTTCTTTGTCTTGGAAGGTGGGATGACTCCTCTAAGAAGCACACAGAAGAGGAGGAATCTAAAAGGCACGTTGAAGTAGAAGGCATTGAATTTTTGAAGGGTTTGAAAAATATGAAGTACTTAAAATATTTCAGCCTTCAAGGTGTTTCCAGAGTAAATGCGCTTCCTGATACCATATGGAATCTCCCCAGTTTAAGGATTTTAGATCTTAATGCATGCCACACTCTAGAGGCACTTCCAAAAAAGATAGTGTCACTTAAGAACCTCACATACTTGGATGTTTCTGAGTGCTACTTATTGGATTACATGCCTAAGGGGTTCGGTTCTCTCGCAAAACTCCAAGTCCTTAAGGGATTTGTAATCAGTGATCGAAAAATAAAAAATTCTGGTACTCTTGATGATTTGGTAGGATTGCGGAAGCTAAGGAAATTGAGTATCTACACAATTAAAGAGGATTTCCCTGCAGGTCAAGAGCTGGATGCTCTCCGGTGCATTACAGCACTTCGAAAGTTAACGATTATGTGGGGAAGGAAATCTCTTGACAAAGTAGGACCAAAGACTGATGTTACTGCAAGTTCCAAAAGCTCAGCTGCCCTCACTGCAAGTTCCAAAAGCTCAGCTGCCCTCACTGCAAGGAATGAACTTCCTAAAGATTTGGAGAAACTTGATCTCCAATGTTATCCGGGGACTCAAGCTCCCACTTGGCTGATGCCTGAAAAATGCCTTAAGAAACTCTACATCAGAGGAGGAAACTTAAGTGATCTGGGTTACTCTCGAAGAAGAAATGACAACTGGAGAGTTAAAATACTGCGTGTCAAATACTTGAGTGATTTAAAAATGGAATGGAGAGAACTGCGAGATGCATTTCCAGACTTGATATATTTGGAGAAAGTTAAATGCCCTAAGCTGACTTTCTTCCCCTGTGATGAGAATGGAGTATGGCGGAACAGAAAATTGCTATCAGACAAGAAACAGCTGGAAGAATTAGATTTTAGTTGGTCATTCCTTGCTAGTAGGTCTATGTAAGTTTCTAACAAATATTTGTAAGTTTGATGCCCCTACGTCTTTACATTTGTTTATTCATAAGGTGCTATTTTGTGCATGCGATGCTTTTGATTTATTAGCATGGCATTTGTTAGATGGATTTTCTCTTCTTTATTGAGGTCATGTAATAAACCTCTCTGAGATAATTATCTATAAAAAAAACAAACAAGGGAGTTGCTCGTTTCTGATGATTACCCTTATCATTTAATGATGTACATATTGATTTCTGTTGAATTCTGATATATGAAAGCTGATCACTTTCAGAAGGCTTTAATATCTCAATGGATTGTAGGGGATATTTGTTTCTTTCCTGTTATTGAATTGCTTTGTCCTTCAGATTCATAAGACAAGTTAATTTGGACATTTACAAAGACTGTGTGGAGTGGCAGACCACCCCCAAGTTCTGCTGTTCAATGCTGATGTATGTCACTACTACAATTTCATAATCCATCACAATGCTGGTTACTAGATGGATTTATGCAAATAAATTTGCTTCATGTGCATGCATATCTCTTCATAGATAAACAAGATTTCCTTGCTGTCACTATTAGGCATTTAAGGCAATTTTATTCTGGAAAAGTTTTGTGATTCTTGTTGAAGTTTTTTATTTGATCTCAGGATAGCTTTTGTTCTTTGTGAGGTCCCTATTTTCTTCAAAAAGATGGAAGGTCCGAGCTTACGTACTGGCATTTTTGCTTTGTGCAGCTCATGACTTTGTCACTTTCTATTTCAGTCTTTGATATGCAGCGAAGTTAGGTTGCCTTGTTTTTGAAGTTGGATGATAAACATTCAGTGGGGTTGTGCCATTTATTCATTGTCGTTAAGAGAAGCACACTGTAACTTTGGCGGGTCACGAGGTCCTCTTTTCTTGCCCAGACACCACCATTCACAATGTTCAAACTTTTTTAAAAGAAATGACTTTGGAAAAGTTAGTGTCCTGCATCTGTTCTAAAAACAGTCGGGTTGTGGGATGTATCATTATAAGATAAAAATCCACTTTTTATGGCATATCAAACAGGGTATATGAGGAGATATTGATTTTTTTTTTTTTTTTGCTGCCTTAGTTGCAACATCAATGCATGAATATAGATATGGAATTTGGATTGCTCTGAAACTTCCGATTGATGTTAAATAAATGAGGAACTAGAACTGACATGAATTTTCTATAAATTATACAGAAATGAAATGCATTACTTCCCCTCACGTCCTCACCTAAAAAAAAAAAAAGGAACAAAAACAAAACAGAACTTGACATTACAACAATCATTGATTAACTGGGTTGCTGTCTATCGATGGCTGTGTTTCAATGGCTGGACTAGGCACAGATACCCCCTCTGTGATCTTCTTTTCTTTCATAATATGCCCCATGATTTTTGCTGCTAATGGAACTCCACCACACTTTTGTATCACTTCCTTTTTCAGTTCTTCAATTAAGGGGTATTTTTTCAACTCATCGCCTGCTTCATCACTGAATATATCCCAGCATAAATCTTTGTTTGAAAGAGGCAACAGACGATGTATATTCTCCTCTTCCACCATCATCTTCAGTACTTCCTCATTCCTGCTTGTGACAATAACAGTCCCTCCATATCCCTTTGGCAATCCATAAGCCAGTCGTTCTTCCCACTTCACATCGCGAGGCAACGAAGCATTCAAGTTGCTATTCCAGTTGTTTGCATCCTGAACATTATCAAAGACAATCAAATATCTCTTGCGCATTAGCTCAACATGAACAGCACATATCAGCCCACCAAGACCATATTCAACAGAAATAGTCTCCACCATCTCCTCTTCAACACCAAGCGAATACAGTATTCTCTTGACAATATCTTCGTTGTGCCCTGTCGACATGTCAACCCAAATCCTAGGAATAAAAAAGCTCTTCACCGTTGGTTGAGAAAGAAGTTCCCGACAAAGTGTAGATTTGCCAACACCTCCAATTCCTACAATCCCAATTGCCTTGAAAGAATCATCACTACTCCGTTGTCGAACAAGCGATTTCTCCAATGACATCACTTCATCTTCAAAGCCATAAACCTGAGGCGGAAGTGTAACACTTGAAGCAGCATCAGATAAAGCCGATTGCGCATTATTCTCCTGGGCAGGTGGACTAATGCTTCCATTTTGATTGCTGTTCGCTGCTTTTATGCTTTCGATATCTTTCTTGATCTTTGACAAATCCTGCTTAATCTCACACAAAGAAGGAGAAAACAGAGTATGTTTACCTGATAATGCCTGACATTTGATAAAAACATCATTAAGGGAATAGAGTTTTGCCCTGAGTGCTGGTACAGCTGAAGGAGAGCAAGACTCAAGCTTTATTTTAAGCAGCCGGATCAAAACTTTAAATTCTTTAGCTAAAGGAACTTTAGGGGATTCAAGACCCTTCTCGAGTTTTTCCAGCAGATAGCTTTCAATTTCTTGAGCCATATTCCTGCTGCTTATCACTGCAAATAAAATGGATTAGTAAATGGAAATTGATTTGCGGAGACTTTTCCTTCTTGAAGTCTTCTTGTTTTATTAGTTTAGTCATCGCCGGCAAATTATTGTCTACTTGCAATAATTACAAACAATGCAGAGCAGTGATAGTTATAGCAGGCTGCTATAGCGGCCCACATTCCTATATTATTTTTTTAAGAGAAAATTACAAGAAAGGAATACTTTTGTGGTTTGATTTACACCAAAATATTTTATCTTTGACATTAATTGCATGCCTACTTAATTTATTTTCAATTATACCCTTTTTTTTTTTTTTCTTTTTCAATTTTGCTCATTTTTTCTGTGTTTTCATTTATTTCTTTTATTTTAAATTTTTTTATTTGAATTAGTTATCTTTTTATTTTGTTTCTTTTAATTTTATTTTTTTCACTTTTTTTATTTTTATTTTTTCCTTTTTTTTCTTTCTCACGTTATTTTTTCTCTCTTTTTT
>CATIWK010496747.1:0-16975 GCA_949634005.1 Mallotus japonicus
GAGGATTCCTTCTTAATGTAATTTATGTTGAACTCACTTCTTCCTAAATATGGGTCTTTTCAAATTAACTATAACACTACAAAGTATAAGTAGGATTAATGAATTGGCTGGTAAGCTTATTCAGGAGGAAATGAGGTTAAAGAATCAAGGGAATTGCATTGTTAATCTTGTAGGTCAAGGAGCTGGAAAAAGAATGAAAGTGAAAGCCAACAAGTTTAAGAAAACCAAAAGGCTTGCTAATGCTTCTCAGGTAAAAGAGAAGGAATGAAAGATTGATAGATGTCACTTTTGTAAGAAAGGACACTATAAGAAAGATTGCTTAAAACACAAGGCTTGGTTCGAAAAGACAGGTATCTTTCATTATGCTTCTCCAATTTGTGAATCAAACTTAGCTGAAGTTCCTAGTAATACTTGATGGCTTAATTCTTGTGCTACTACTCATGTGGCTAATATGATGTAGGGATTCATTATGATCCGAACCACAAACCCAACAAGTGATTTTCTTTTTATGGGAAATCGCATAAAGGCATCGATTGAAGGCATTGGAGCTTACCATTTAATCTTGGATAGTGGTTATCAATTAGACTTATCTGAGACTATTTATGTACCTTCAATCAGTAGAAACCTTATTTCAGTTTCTAGAGTAGATATTTATGGTTTTAATGACAAATTTGGATATAATAGTTTTAGTTTGTTTAAGAATTCTAGATTTATTGGTTTTGATTTTCTTATTGATGGTTTATACAAACAAAAACTTGATAATATTTTTGTTGAATCCTTGCATACTATGAATAGCAGTATAGGACTTAAACATAACATGACGAATAAAAATTCTACTTACTTGTGGCATAAACATTTGGGTCATATATTCACATAAAGGTTACAGAGATTAGGTAATAATGAATTTTTCCAAATTTAGATTTTACTGATCTCGGGATTTATGTGGATTGCATTAAGGGTAAGCAAAACAAACTTTCCAAAAAAGGAGCCATAAGAAGCACTAAGCTTTTTAAAATTATACACACTGAAATTTGTGGACCTTTTGACACTCCAGCTATTAATGGAGAAAGATATTTTATCACCTTTATTGATGATTTTACACGTTATGGTTATATCTATTTGCTTCATAAAAATCTCAATCAGTCAATGCTCTTGAGGTATACATAAAGGATGTTGAGAGACAATTAGATAAAAAGGTTAAAATTGTAAGATTTAATAGAGGTGGTGTATATTATGGAGATGATTCTGGACAGTGTCCTAGTCCATTTGCAAAACTCCTTAAAAGTCATGGCATATGTGCACAGTATACTATGTCAGGTACACCTCAACAAAATGGTGTAGCAGAAAGGCATAATCAAACTTTGATGGATATAGTTAGGAGTATGAGGAGTAACTCCTCTTTACCCAAATCATTATGGATGTATGCACTTAAAACCGTAGTATATTTGTTAAATAAGGTTCCTAGTAAGGTAGTTCAAAACTCCTTTTGAATTGTGGACAGGAAGGAAACCTAGTTTATGACACCTGCATGTTTGGGGTTTCCCAGTGGAAGCAAGAATTTATAATCCACATGAAAGAAAGTTAGATTCTCAAACTGTTAGTGGTTACTTCATTGGTTACCTAGAGAAATCTAAAAGGTACATATTTTATTACCCAAAATATAGTCTGAGAATTATTGAAACCAAAAATGCAAAATTTATCGAGAATTATGATGTTAGTAGGAGCAATGAACAACAAAATACGGAGATAAAGGAAATTAGTGTAAATGTTCCTTTACACATGAATGTTCCTTCATCCATTACTTTGCCAATATTTTTCTAAGTATTTGAAGGACATAATGATAATACTAAACAACATTTGAATGAAGAACAATCCCATTAAGTAACTAACTCACATATGACTGATGCAAATGAACCACTAGAAATAGTAGTAAGAAGATCTTAAAGAGAAAGGAGATCAGCTATTTTGAATGATTATTTGGTATATTTACAAGAGTCAAATTTTGATATTGGAATTAATGAGGATCTGGTTTCATATTCACAAGAAATAAATAGTGTCGAATATGATAAATGGATTGATGCCATGAAAGATGAGTTGAAGTCCATGAAGCAAAACAATGTATGGGATCTTGTTAAATTGCCAGAAAATTATAAAAGTGTCGAGTGTAAATGGGTCTTTAAGACAAAGCGCAACTCAAAAGGCAAAATTGAAAGAGATAAAGTTAGACTTGTTGCTAAGGGTTATACTAAAAAAATGGCATTGATTATACAGAGACATTTTCTCCAGTCTCAAAGAAAGATTCATTAAGAATAATTATGGCACTAGTTGCTCACTATGACTTAGAGCTACATCAAATGGATGTGAAAACAGCCTTTCTGAATGGAGATTCAGAGGAGGAGGTTTACATGGATCAACTTGAAGGTTAAAGTCAAATGGTGTGTAAACTCAAGAAATCAATATCTGGACTTAAACAAGTTTTTCGACAATGGTATATTAAGTTCAATACCATTATTACATCTTTTGGTTTTAAAGAAAATATTATTGATCGATGTATGTACCAAAAGATCAGTGGGAATAAATTTATATTTTTGGTTCTGTATATTGATGACAACTTACTTGCTCCTAATGATTTAGGAATAATACATGAGACTAAATAAATTCTTACAAAGAACTTTGAAATGAAAGATATGAGAGAGGCATCCTATATGATTGGAATAAAAATTTTCTATGATAGATCACATGGATTGTTAGGATTATCTCAGAAAGCCTATATTGAAAAATTTCTAGAAAAGTTTAACATGAATAAATGTTCACCTGTGGTTGTTCCCATACAGAAAGGTGACAAATTTAGTCTTATGCAATGTACGAAAATTGATATGGAAAGAAAAGAAATGGAATCAATTTCATATGCTTTTGTTGTTGGAAGTTTGATTTACCTACAAACATGTACCAAATCGGACATTAGTTTCATAGTTGGAATGTTAGGCAGGTATCAAAGTAATCCTGGAATCGATCATTGGAAGACCGCAAATAAAGTATTGAGGTGCCTTCAAGGAACAAAGAATTACATGCTCACATATAAGAGATTCAATGAATTGAAGGTGATTAGACATTCAGATTCATATTTTATTGGATGCCTTGATAGAAGAAAGTCCACATTTGGTTACCTGTTTCTATTAGCATAAGCAGTGGTATTGTGGAAAAGTGCAAAACAAATTGTCATTGCTTCATCCACTATAGAGGTAAAATTTGTGGCATATTTTGAAGCCACAATTCATGTATTATGGATGCAGAACTTTATTATCGTGTTTGATTGGATTGGCTTGATTTTGATTGCTCATAAGTGCAGCCATTCTCTTTGTCATCTGTTCCATCAATTGTTTAAACGAATCATCTGTTCTTTTTAGCATGATTAACAAGGATCAATTCGGCTCTGATACTAACTGACGTAGCGGAAGCTTCAATAAAAATAAAATAAAATAAAATAACAAAGGGATAATATTATAGTCCATTGATTTGTACACAAATGCCGGAAAACAATCTGCTATAACCTGTTGATTCACAAAGATTACCAGGAAATAGGCATCAAATATTCATTGATTATAGAGAATACTAAAAATTTGGAGAATAAGAGAATTTCATCTCTCAAAGAATTTTATTGACAACCAAAACTGTCTCACATAAACCTAAGGCTTACATATTTATAGGGTTGCACAACCAACCCTAATTTTAATTAGGAAATAAAATAAAAATAATTACTAGCTAAAGTAGGAAATAAAATCCCTAACAATATAGGAAAGTCAAATTCTAATCAAATTCTACTCAATGTAAAATAATAATAATAATAATAATAATAATAATAATAATAATAATAAATTATAAATTATATTTGCTATCCATTATTTTACAAACTCATTCCAAGAATTCAGAGATTTGTTGCTCCACATTAGTAGGATAAGGGAGAATGTGATCTCTTGGGTTTATCCTTCTTGGAAGAAGGCTCTTGAGAAGAGGAAGAAAGAACCTTTGTAGGTTTCTTTGGAACCATGGTTTAAGAAAGAACAAAAAAAAAAAAAAAACCAAAACAAAACAAAATATTGCTAAGAAGAGAGAAGGAGAGGAGAATGATGTATAGAAAAATTGTGTGAATAAGGAATGAAAAACAAATAGGGAATAAAAGAGTATTTATAGAGGTTGGAAAGGAAGAGAGAGTGATGACAATTTGAATTTTGGTCAAAGATTGCATCAAAAACCGTTTCTGATAAGGATTGATATGCCAATTCAATGCTTTAGTTCGTTTATCCATATCCTGTCAGGATCGATGTCCCAGTTGGGACATCACTTATCTCAGTTGGGACATCCCTTATCCCGGTCGGGACATTAATGTATCAAGCTATATACCGATCGGGATTGGTTCAGGAAAAATGGATTAAAAGGTTGAATAAGTGTACCGATTGGGAAAGAATCGTGATAGCCCTTCCACTTTTCAGAAATTTGCAATTAAGTCCAAAATTTGTTGCAATTTAGTCCCTATGAACTAAATGCACATAAATTTTGAATTAATTGGAGAATAAGGAATATTAAATGAGAATCAAGGCTATACTCATGCATTAATGAAAAAAAAGGAATTTATTTTACTAATTATTAAAATAATTAATTAATTAAATTAAATTAAATAATTAATCATTAATTAGCAAGAAGGAAGAGTTTAACAAATAAGGAAATAATTTTAAAAAAATAATTTTAATGAAAGAAGAAATCTAATTAACATATCATAATACATATGTAACCATGTCATACCATATATGCCACCAATACTTTAATTCAACCAAAAAAACATTAACACAGAATTCATCATCTTGCAACAATATCATTGAAATGCAAAACATTCATCAACAAATCATATGTATCAGTGCAAGCTAGAACCATCAATCATGCCAAGTTTGTGCTTAATGAAATTTAATCCCTCCTTATTGAGAGGTTTGGTGAAAATATCCGTAAGTTGATTATTTGTATCAATAAATTCAAGTAAGATATCACCATATTGCACATGATCTCTAAGAAAATGATCTATAATATCAATATGCTTGGTTCTAGAGTGTTGAATGTGATTTTTGCTAAGGTTTATAACACTTGTGTTGTCATATTTGATTGGAATGTGATCAAGCTCAATGCTATAGTCCCTAAATTGTTTTTTTTGCCAAAAAACTTGTGAGAAACAACAACTAGCTGCCACATATTCGGCTTTAGTAGTGGACAAGGCAACCGAAACTTATTTCTTACTAAACTAAGAAACTAAAAAATTACCTAAAAATTGGCAAGTTTCAGAGGTGCTCTTTCTATCTAGAAAACTACCGGCAAAATCTGCATCCGAATAACTAATTAAGTCAAAGGAGGAACTCCTAGGATACCAAAGTCCTAAATGTAATGTACCACTAAGGTATTTGAAAATCCTCTTAATGGCATTCAAATGAGACTCTCTAAGACAAGATTGAAACCCAACACATAAGCATGTAGCAAACATAATATCCATCCTACTTACGGTTAAATAAAGAAGGGATATGATCATACCACTATAATGCTTTTCATCAATTGGTTTCCCATTCTCATCCTTGTTGAGTTTGGTTGTGGTGCTCACAGGAGTCTTACTTGACGTAGCTCCATCCATGCCAAACTTCTTGAGAATCTCTTTTGTGTACTTAGTTTGGTTGATGAAGATCCCATCTTTGCATTGCTTGATTTGAAGTCCAAGAAAGAATTTGAGCTCACCTATCATACTCATCTCAAATTCTCCTTGTATTATCTTAGAAAATTCCTCACACAAGCAATGATTAGTAGCACTAAATATAATGTCATTAACATATATTTGAACAATAATTAAATCATGCTTGGATTTATTTATAAAAAGAGAGAGTTATGTAACTTTCTTTTAGAGA
This sequence comes from Mallotus japonicus, assembly GCA_949634005.1. NCBI lineage: Eukaryota > Viridiplantae > Streptophyta > Magnoliopsida > Malpighiales > Euphorbiaceae > Mallotus > Mallotus japonicus. The sequence continues at coordinate 5,937 of CATIWK010496747.1, forward strand.
ACCCTTTCTCTAGCAAAAAGTTGCTCAACCTTTCATACTAAGCTCTTGGAGCTTGTTTCAATCCATATAATGCTTTTGAAAGTTTAAATACATGATTAGGAAAATCAAAGCTTTTAAAACCCGGAGGTTGTTCAACATAAACCTCCTCTTCAAAGAAACCATTTAAAAATGCACTTTTAACATCCATTTAAAATAGTTTGAAATCCATGAATGATGTAAATGCAAGTAGCATTCTAATAGCTTCTAACCTTTTCAACGGGGGCAAAGGTTTCATCATAATCAATGCCTTCCTCTTGATTATATCCTTTAGCTACTAGTCTAGCTTTGTTCCTAGTTATGATACCTTATTCATTCATCTTATTTCTAAATACCCATTTGGTGCTTCTAATAGGATGATGTTTAGGTCTAAGAACCAAGGTCCAAACCTTGTTTCTCTCAAATTGATTTAACTCTTCTTGCATAGCAAGGACCCAAATTCATCACTTAAAGCATCATCAACATTTTTTAGTTCAATTTGAGAAACGAAGGCTAAATTAACAATAGATTTGAGTTGAGTTCTAATAGTTACCCCTTTGTAGTGTCACCAATGATGAGGTCTTCAGGATGTGCTTTCTTAAATTGCCAATCCTTTGGAAGATCATCCTTCAAGGTAGATTGAGACATCTCCTTATTTTCTTCCTTGCTTGGACCTTCAAGTTCCAAAGGCTTGCTAGCATTTTCTTCTTGAATGTTCATATCCATAAGCTCATTTACAATATCATCAATACTACACAAATCCTTTCTAAGATCAAGTGGGTTAGATTCATCAAATACAATATGCATAGATTCCTCAACTACTAGAGTTCTTTTATTAAAGACTCTATATGCTTTGCTAGAGGTGGCATAGCTTAGAAAAATTCGTTCATCAGCTTTAGAATCAAATTTTCCAAGGTTGTCCTTGGTGTTTAATATGAAGCACTTGTATCCAAATACTCTAAGATATGAGATTTTGGATTTTCTATTGTTCCAAAGCTCATAAGAAGTTTTGTTTAAAATTGGTCTTTTAAAGACTCTATTTGCTATGTAATAAGAAGTGTTAAGGGCTTTCGCCCGAAAGTATAAAGGTAAGTTATACTCATAAAGCATGGTTCTAGCCATTTCCACTAGAGTCCTATTTTTCCTTTCAATTACCCCATTTTGTTAAGGAGTTCTAGGAGATGAAAATGTATGTGAAATACCATTTTCATTACAAAATATTTTGAAAAATTCATTTTCAAATTCGGTTCCATGATCACTTCTAATAGAAGTAATGCAAGAAACTTTTTGTTTTTGAAAAATTTTCAAAGGCATTAAAAGCATCATTCTTATAAGCAAGAAAACACACCCAAGTGTATCTAAAGTAGTCATCAACCAATACATATGTATAGTGCATTCCACCGAGACTAGTAACTCTAGTTGGACCAAACAAATCCATATGTATAAGTTTAAGTGGTCTAGAAGTAAATACTACATTTTTGAGCTTAAATGAGGACTTGGATTATTTTCCCTTTTGACAAGCATCACAAGGTTTATCCTTGGTGAATTCAAGTTTAGGTAAATCAATCATAAGCTCATGTTTACAAAGATCATTTAATAGCTCAAAATTTGCATGTCCTAACCTTCTATGCCATGTCCATGTGTCATAAGAAATAGCCATTAAGCATTTAATATCTTTGTCATCAATTTTATTCAAATCAATAACATAGACATTATCAATTCTTTCACCACTAAAAATTACCTTGTCTTCTATCAAAACTACTAACAAAGCAATTTTTAGGATAGAAAGTGACTTTGTTTTCCATATCACATAATTGACTTATACTTAATAAATTATGTTTGAGACCATCAACAAGCAATACATGATGTATAGATAAGGATTGAGAGTCACCAATTTCTTCAATGCCAATAATCTTTCTTTTTGCATTGTCCCCGAAGGTAACATGTCCTTCATCTTTAGCATCAATCTTGTTGAATTGCTCTTTATCTTCGGTCATGTGTCTTGAACATCCACTATCAAGATACCATTTACTTTTTGTTCTTGTGGACTTCAAGCAGGCCTACAAAACATAATTTACACATTCTTTTGAACCCAAACCTTTTTTGGCCTAGGTTTATTAGTTTCAAGGTAATCCAAAGGAAGCAAGTTTAAGTGAAATCTTCTATAGAAGCACACATTGCTAGAGTGACCTTTGGTCATGCAATAAAAGTACTCAACATTGGCAAATTTATTTTTCCTAGGATGATATGCTTTCCTAGTGTGTGAAACATGCCTTGTGTGTTGTGGTAGTAAATGCTTCCTATAACTCTTTTGAGTCACGGTGTGAGACATACATTGATAATAACAATACGTATTTTGATAGGTTTGTGCAATATGTTTATGTGCATTATGTTGTGTAGCATGCCTATTATGATTGTGTCTAGTGTACATATAAGCATGCTTTGGTTGTGGTGCTCTAGTTTGAGCCTTACCTCTTTATGTCAAAGGAGGTTGAGACTTATGAGACCTTCCCTTTTTATTTGACACTTCAGATCTCTTCACTTTGAAAGCTTGAGTCTCGTTGGTTTTAAAGGTAGAAGCCGAGGAATCATGTGAAACTTTAATATGTGATGATGATGAAGGAGTCATTCCATTTTTGTACCTAATACCATTAATATCTCCATGAAATTTTTGAGAATCAAGAATACTATTTAGAGTATCTTTTCCCTTCATGAGTTTATTAATGGAATTCTTCAATTCTTGGACCTCCTTAGAAAGCTTAAGATTTTCATCATTTGCTTTCTTAAGTTGGTCTTCCAAGGAATTTGAACATTCCAAATCACTTGCAAGTTTTTCGTTTGATTTAGCAAGTTTGGAAATATCATTTTTCAAGTTTTCGAATTCCTTGGATAAGTTTGTTAACTCATGCTTATAATGTTTTTTATTAGAAAGTAAGCTTTTGCATTTAAGCAAGAGTTTGCTCACAATAGAGCTCTCATCATCATCATCATCATCATCATAATCATCATCATTATCATCAAATTCATAATCATCACAAAAGGAGTTAGAAATGGATGGTACCTCATTTTCTTCTTCAAGAGCCATGAAGCAAAGGTTGGCCACTTCTTGTTGTTCCTCTTCCTTCTTAGATTCGGAGGAGTCATCCCAAGTAGCTTTGAAGGCCTTCTTCCTTTCCATTGCTCTCTTGTTCTTAAATTTGAGTTTGGGGCACTCACTTCGGATGTGTCCTGGTTTTTTGTATTCATAGCAAGTAACATATTTGGTTTTCTTCTTACCATCTCCTTCATACTTCTTGTTGAAGTCTCTTGTTCTTGATGAATTTTTCTTTCTCAAGAACTTTTTGAAGTTTCTAGTGAGCATGAAAATTTCATCATCTTCATCACTAGAACCTTCAATATTTTCATCTTCACTTTCTTCTTGTGAAACTTTTAATTCTATGCTCTTTTTCTTTTCTTCCTTCTCTTCTCGCTCTTCACCTCTTTGCTTTATTGTAAGCTCATGGGTAAGAAGCTTTCCAATAAGCACATCGATTAAAAGAGTAGCAAGATCTTGAGCTTCCTCAATTGAAGTAACTCGAGATTCCTTATCCTTCTTAGGTAGGATTCTTAGAATCTTATTGTTTACTTCTTCCTTGGTGAAATGTTTACCAAGCTTCTTGAGGGTGGTGATAAGAGCATTAAGGCGATTTGTCATTTCGGTGATTGATTCTTGAGGCTTCATCTTGAAGAGTTCATACTCATACATATAGAGTTGAACTTTCTTGCTTCTTACTTCAATATTGCCTTCATAATGATTTTCCAAAGTTTCCCACATTTCCTTGGCCGAAGTGCAATGTTGAAGCTTGCCAACTTCTTCTATTGAAATGGAAGAGACAAGAGTGATCATAGCCTTTTTATTTTTGTGATTTCCTTCTTATTGAATGGTGTTCTAATCATCTCTTGGAACTTCAGTAATCACACCATCAATAGTAGCTTTGGGTGGTTCCCAACCTTTTCGGACAATTTCCCAAAGTTTGATAGAATCACAATCTAGATAAAGCTCCATTTTTAACTTCCAATGAGGGTAATTACTCCCATCAAAGAATGGTCTAAGAGAAGAGATGTTTTCACTTCCCATGATTTTGTATTCTAGCAATGAAGTTCCTAGAATTCAAGCTCTGATACCAAATGAAAATGCCCTAAAGGGGGGGGGGGTGAATAGGGCTATCAAACAAAAATCAAAACTTAAAAACAAATAAGCAAGAATTAAAAGAATATTGAGAAGAAAGAATGATGAACACAAGAATTTAAGGAGTTCGGATTCTCAATAATCCTACGTCTCCACCTAACTTATCCCCAAGTTAGGGTTTTGAATCACCACAATCTATTCCCCTAGATTGATTTTTACAACTTGAGTTTTAGGCTCAACTCAAACCTTACATAAGTATTTTCAAGGCTTACACTAAAACCAATTCCCAAGTGTTTTAATGGCTAAACACTTAAACCAAATCCTTTAGAATAGAACCTCATTTCCCTTTTTCTAAATCCCAAAAAATAGAAGAATAAGAATTTATATTCTAATCACTCACCAACTCTCATAGGAGTTATACAAAAATAAAATGAATTTTGAGCTTAATTGAATGCTTGAGAGTATGTAATGAATAAATAAGTTTCTTAACCTCTAAATGAGTTTTAGAGATTGTATTTATACTTGAGCAATTCAATTATAGCTGTTGGAAATAATAATTTCATTCCCAACAAATTCAAAGTCCATTTGAATGTTATTTAGACTTTTGAGTTGTAAATATTCTGCTCCCGGTCGGGATTTCATCAGTCTTGGTCGGGACGCTTCAAAAGTAGCCGTTAGTAGCCATTTTATATTTGAATTTCTCTGGTCCCAGGCACAGTCCCGGTCGGGACAGAGCTCGGCATTAGTATTGCCTAAAAATTCAATTTGCTCATTTAAGCTTCAAAAGTGTGCAAATGGTCCCGGGTGAAGTCCTGATCGGGAGGGCACTCAGGATAGGTAATATAACCTTGAATACGATCGAATTAGCATAAAATTTCTTCATAAAAATTGTAGATATTTTTCTTAGCTTTCAATATCATTTTTAATCACCTCATTTGGATCTCTATAGCTCAAGATATAGTTGAAATACTAAGAGCCACACAATCTAAAATGAAAGCTGCATAAGCTGACTTTGATTGAAGATTTGAAAACCCAAATGAATTCGGATTTTGACAAGTAAGCTCAATTCAGAAAGCTTATGATGTCTACTTCAAATTTCAAGAAGATCACTTTCTCATCATAAAGCTTTAAGGACGTCAAAAGCCTCCCTAAATCTCAAAGGTCGAAACAGCCCAAATTTTCTTCACCATTTTGATTTCCAATTGAGTCCTATCTTATACACACTTAAACAAACATATTAAATGCTCAAAATTAATTTTGTTAAGATTAAAATCAAGATTGATCATTTCTAAGGCCAACAAAAAGCTACAACTTTCAGACAAGATTCTAAAATGGCCACCACTCACAAGTATAATGATAATACTTTACTCAAATAACGACACTTTCTACACAGAAAAAAGGCAAACAAAGCTTAAATTTTACAGACAAGTACATGGTCCACCACACTTCAACTTTGTCTCTTTCTTCAATGCTACCTCAAATGTCGCTTTCAATTGGTCCACTCACTATATATTGTAGAAAAGTGAGTTTGGAAGAAAGATTTCAAGCTTTGTGGTGTTTCTTGGGTTCGATTTCAAGCTCATATTATGGTGAGAAAAGTGAGTTTCTTGGGTTCTTGGTTTCGATTTGTCCCTTCTTCAATGCTCAGAACAATTTCGCTTCTGTCAATGATAAATATTTGAAGCTATATGATGTTTATTGGGTGCGATTTGAAGCTCAGGTTATGCATTACACAATGGAAGAAAGAAGAATGCATTTTCGTTGAGCTCTGTTCCCTTCTCTTAGTGAGCTGTGCACCTTCAGCTCCTTAGTTCATTCTAACCTAATTAACCCATGTTTTAATTTTCTCTTTCCCAATCAGCATCCATAATCCCACTTAGCCATATTAAGCCCAATCACCTTCTTTTAGCTTTGTCCACGTGTACACTAACTTGACGGTGATTTTGAATATTTAACAGAGGTGTTAAATTTGTCCTCAATTTGAGCTAAAATAAAAATTGAGGGCTTTTTAAAACATAATAAATTTTTAAGGGCTTAATAAAATAAAGTTTTATAATTTAGGGGCTTAATAATGGGTTTTTCTTTAATTATATTATTCTAAATCTTTAAAAATATTTATATGTCAAAATAATGTTAATTATTTGAAATTGATGATTTGGTATCATACTAAACAATATATTATTATTTGCCACATTAATTGAAACAATTTAAATTTTATATATTTTAATGTTTATAGTTATCATAAAAATATTTTAACACTATAATTTTGTTTTAATTTATTAGCATATATTTTATAATTTTAATACTAAAAAAAATCAAAAAGCTAATAATATATTTTATTAATACTCGTACTAATCTATATAATTGTATTTTATAAAGTATAAAATTCAAGTGTCAACTGTAATTTTAAAAATAAAAATAATATATGAATAAATTTAAAAAATTTAAAATTTTAAACTTACTAAAAATTATTGGTGAATGGTTAAATTTTGTATATTAATATAATGTATTATTAACCTTTAAAATTCTATAAAATATGAATAAATTTTTTTCTTAAATATAATTTTTTTATAAATATCATAACTTTTTTTATATAAATTATATTGTTACTGAAATATAAACTAATTTGTAAATTAGTAAATATATTATGCAATTTTGTGTAATTGTTGGTCAATGATATTTGTTTATCTATTAAAAAATAAGGGTATAGGTGTAATTGCAAAGACTAAGTTCTTCCTATATTATAAAACTAGTAAATTCACCCGTGTTTCACTACAGGATAATAAAACAATCAAAAGAATGGTGGAAAAAAAAATATGTCTAATGTTGAATTTATATATTAAAAATTCAACATTTAAAATTTTATTTATGATGAAAACATTAGTTTTTCCAAAAGAGAAATTATCAACAAAAAATTGACTAAGAAATAATGTTGAAAAAAATCAGCTTTTTTTCTTAATTTTTTAACAGTTTATTATTTACTTGATCTTATTAGTATATTTTATAACAAATTAATATGTTGTAATTTTTTTATCAGTAAATCTGAATATATTTAATTTATTAAACAAAGTAAATTTGGTTCAAAAATATTATTCTCTTCTTATTTTATTAAATGATATGTAATTAGCTGTACAATTTCTCTACATATTGAAACTATTTTTCAACAAGTGAAATTTTAGTTTAACTTATTTTATTTAATTAAATTATTTCACAATAAATTAAAAATTTCCAGACTTGAGTAATAAAATACTACGAATTAAGGGGCTTATAAATGCTTTGTGTTAAGCAAAATTGGAAGAATGTTGATTGAATTATAAAAGAAAAAGAACAAATAAGACAGATATTGTATATGAACTTCGGAACGCAATATCAACATGAAATGGAAAACCAAAAGTCAATCAAGATGAAGTCCAACAAAACAAATGAAAATTAGTGCTGTAAATGGGTAAGAGGACTTTTGCACATCCAAGATGCATCGTCTTTCAAAGAGTAAGGGCACCCAAGTAAATCTTTTAAAACGGAGTCGTTTTTCTTTTTGGTATAGGGCAGTGGCAAATTTGAAATTTAAACGAATTTAAGGGCAAGTAATTCACTGTATCCAAGTTTATTATATTGTATAGATTTAGAAGGTAAGTTAAAAAAAAAAAAGATTTAAACATTACTGTAAATTTTAGAACTAAATCGAACCATAAAATATTAAAAATTAATAGCAATAGAGGCTGTAAAATATAGAACTAGAGACAAATACAAATACAATAAACAAAATAAATAAGAAAAACAATGGACAATTGTAAAAGAAATAGAAGAAAAAAAGAAGAAGGAAGAAGTGAAAGGAGAAGTGTCCCAAAAGCAAATTTCACCTCCCTCATCTCCTCCTAATTCCTCTTCGGAATAAAGAAAACTCCAAAAAAGCGCAAAGAAATTTTGAGGGAGGATGAAGACAGAAAATGCAAGAGGAGGAGAAATCCGAGAAGGAACTGATAATATTGATAATAAAGATAATAAGAATAATATTGGATCTGGGTTTCCTTTGAGCTTTTGGGAAGTGATGGTGGCTGCAACTGTTGTTTTGGGATTTGTTTTTGGTATTTTTGGGGTTTACCTCACCATGCCTGCTTCTGATTACAGCTTCCTTAAGCTCCCTCGTACTCTTGAAGATCTTCAAATCCTCAGGTTCTTTATTTTTTATTTGCTCTGTATATCTTCGTTCGTTTGAATTGTGTTTTTATTTTTTTGTCGACTGAAATACAACTGAGGATTTAACTCATTGACTTAATCAACAAATTACGTAACATGAATGTGCATATTTTAATTTTTTGTGGATATTATATTGACGCATGCAGAAGATGTTCTGCTTGCTGCTCTAGATCTCAACTTTTTCTCACATGTTGCTGTTCAGAAACTTTGAATTCGTTTGGTTGATGTGGGTCTCTTTAAATTCAATAATTTGAAGCTTGACATTATTGTAATGTTTCTGTTATATACTCTGACATAATTGTCCCTTAGACATTTTAAATGCAGGAATGATTTATGGCTCATCTTGAAAATGGCTTGTGATAACCAAATACCATGTTTGTGATTTCTATCGTCTGTGCCTGAACAAATGGGCTTTTGGCTTGCTTGTGAGAGAAGCATGCAATTGCTCAGCACAAGGCATAAATTTTGCATAATCACGGATGCAATTTGTTTATCCGACTAATGTTTGCAGCTCTTTCTTATTGTTTCATTTTCAATGCTTATTTTTAAATTGTCATGATGGTTTTATTTTCTTGCATTCTATTGACTGCATTATAATTTGGGATGCCCCCTTTTTTTTTTTTTTTTCCAGAGATCATCTTGAGAACTACACAAGTGACTACACTGCACAGGTTTTGGTAGGATACTTTGTGATTTACATCTTCATGCAAACTTTTATGATTCCTGGGACTGTTTTTATGTCATTACTTGCTGGAGCACTATTTGGGGTATTTAAAGGTGTCGCCTTGGTGGTGTTCGCTGCTACTGCTGGTGCTTCTTCTTGCTATCTTCTTTCCAAAATGATTGGACGGCCTCTTGCTATCTTTCTATGGCCGGACAAGCTGAGTTTCTTCCAAGAGCAGGTGCATCTAAGCACTAATCTGGGCTGTCCTCAGTTACATTAACAAACAAATTGATATTCATATTTTTTTTTTTTGGCTTTTCAGGTTGCTAGAAGAAAAGATAGTTTGCTAAACTACATGCTGTTCTTGAGATTAACCCCAACATTGCCAAACACATTCATAAATGTTGCTTCACCAATAGTGGATGTACCATATCATATTTTCTTCTTGGCGACATTTATCGGACTCATTCCTGCAGCCTATGTCACTGTCAAGGTATACCAAGTGTAACACCTTTTTATAAGGTGGTCGTATATGTAGGATTACACATATTTCAAAGTAAGATTGGTGTGACAAACCTGATTGTTGTGCAGGCTGGGATAGCTCTTGGTGAATTGCAGTCGCTGGGGGATCTGTACGACTTCAACTCTATTGCCACTTTATTTTTTATTGGGATAGTCTCTATTACTCCTACATTGATGAGCAAGAGCAAATCATAGAATGCTACATGAAGAGCTTGCCTGTTGTACATTGTCTTAGTAACCTGGCGGCTGTATGAGAGCCACTTCATCTCTGTGCTCCAGTAATTGGGAGCCATTTATGGACTTGATTGCTGATGCTGCAGTCGTAGATGATGCTGATCTGGGGAAAGGTACTTGGCTATTTAGGGAGCCGTTTGAATAGAGGTGCAGGGATTGGACACAAATTCTACATGTCCAATTAGATTGGCTATGTATTCTCATTTTTCTATATTATTGTTTCAACGCATTGTTCTAATGGCCACTTGTGATTTCAGCGTTCTGTAGCCATTCATTGTGTATCAAAACCAATATTTTATCTTATGAATCAAAAGTAACCAATCTGTTATCTTATAAACTAAAAGCAAGTTTGAGAATGAAATGAGCATAAATTTATACTCCTTGTGGTAATAAATTTTTTGATTTTGACATGGATTCTTGGTAATAGTAAGATAGTATGAGGAATAGCTATATCAGTTCTGCTCTTGCCAGAATGCATATTAAAGATATTAAAAAAAAAAAAAAAGGGGAAGGCATTGTTGAATGTTAAGCCATCTCCAACCTTTAACTCCAAAATACAACAAATTTTACTTCACAGTAAATTTACTCCAACCCATTATCTCAATTTCAATTCCAAAAAGAATATTGTTCACATATTCCTATTTATAACTCATTTAATATTTCTCATTACTAATGTTATATTATTTATACATTTTACATATTACACTCATATTTTATTCAATACTTAACATATACACCCATATATTTATTCATAATAAAAATTTCAATTTTTTATTTTATAAATTTTAATTTTAATTTAAGTGAAAATATTAATATTATTTAAGTCAAAAAATTTTAAATCAAATTTATATGCATTTGGTAATAATATGATAAATATAATATAAATTTGGACTAAATTGAACAAAGTTATTTGGACCGCATTGAAACTTTATGAACAGAAAGAATTTTTATTGATATTTAAAAAAAAAGGGACCATTTGCAGCTGTGAACAGTGTGCACCAAATATGTTTGCCTATAGTTCACCGATGCAAAATGCAGCAAATATTGTTGCTGCATTGGAGAAGATATGCATCCCAACCCAAGCCAAAATGCGATGGGTTGGAGATGCTCTCAGAAACAAATATCGGACGTTTTCGGTAGAAGAAGAGATGAAAGGGGCGATGAAAGAGATGGTAGGAGGACAGTAGCATCTGGATTCGCTTCGCCCAGAACTGTCGAAGTTGATGTGAACTTCCTGCA
>CATIWK010496748.1:0-31907 GCA_949634005.1 Mallotus japonicus
CATAACATATGTTTTACCATCCATTTTAGGCGGATTAGACTTCAATATTTTACTTTTGATTAATAAAAATATAACATAAATATACAATGCAAATTTAAAAGTTTTATAGAATACTTTCCAAGTAGAATGTATTTTTTTTCTTTATTTTTCTTTCAAAAATTTTTCTTTATTTTAAAACAAATAAAAGATTACTTATATCTTAAGAAATTTTTTACATATTTCGAATGGATAGTATTCTGTAATTGGATTAATTTATAATATATGATATTTTATGTTATAATTCTTTAATTAATAGAAAGAGTTAAATAATTTAAATATTTATAAATTACACAATAAAAATAGTTATTTTCTTATAAATTAGGTGAAAATTAATCTTACGAATCGACAACAACACGATTTAAATTTTACATCTTCACATGCTATTGAAAAAAATTAAACACTCACGATTGAATGTAATGGTCTGAATATAAATTCTTTTTTTTTCATTTTAACGTATAAAAATCTTAAAGTAATAAATATTTTAAAATGGAGAAAACAAATAAAAGTAAAAGTAAATAGATTATTGTCATGTCATCACATGATTAATTAATAGTAGGCAATAAATTAGGCATAGGGCCACCATTGGAAAAGAAAGAAAAAAATGAGAAGAGGAGAGGAGAGGAGAGAGCAGGGGGCAGGACACGGTTGAAAAGGGGAAGCTGAAATTGAAGGTGAAGCTGGAGATTCGTGGATCATGTGACCTCTCTAACAAACTCCCGCGTGATCTATCTTTAATTCAATTTCCACTTTGCTCCATCTCTCCATCCCCTTTTTCTAATTTCTTTTATTAATTTATTTATTTAATTTATATCTTCATCATCTTATCCTAATTTAACACACTACAAACTCTATTAATTTATATATATAATTCCAACTCAAATTATATATAAATAAAAATAAATTCTATATTATAATAAATTATATTTTTAATTTCATTTAAAAAATTATTTCCAATATGCAATGATAATTGCAGACATATTTAAAAATATTAGTAACAGTAGAAAATTTTAAATTTTATAATAAACTCTCTCTCTCTATATGTATATATGTATGTATGTATTACTTATAATAATATAATGATAATTGAATTAAAATAAATTTTTATAACTATTTTTGCAGTTTTCTTTTGATAATGAAATTTATTTGGTTCTAATAGTATTATACAGAGAAGTTTTACTATATTAGTTTATTATTATTTTCATATTATGAGTGCATTTTCTTTTTTAATCCATTTTAAATTATAGACAGTATTTTCTTTTAAAATAATAATAGTTCATTTGCTATTTTACTATTATCTTTCTATTTAATAGTCATTTTATTTAAATTATTTAATTTTAATAAAATTATAATAAATTTTCTATTATCAATTAAAGAATATATTAAAAACTTATACTTTAATGATATTAACTATATTTTTTAAAAAAATTATGAAAGTTAAACTGCACCAATAATTCTGGAGCATAAATAATAATAATAATAAATTAGTAATTTTTTTTGTTTCCTAAATTCTATGGCAAATATTAATTTTTTTAAAGGACGATTAGGCATATATTATTACTTGCATACTAATCATCACAACTCTGAAATGTACCAAGGTCAGAAAATGATTTATTTTTCAGCTAGTTGAATTGTGGGTAATTCTTCACTGTAAGGATAAAGTAAGGACGAATGGGTTCAAACTTCATTCTTTTAATTTGAATATTCACATTGTTTGTCATTTAAATTACTCATGGGACAACTTAAAAAATGATTTATTCACTAAAATTAGTAGTCACATATATACCCTATAAAAAAATTGATTTCAAAAACCACTGACATTTCAATGACATATATATTGTATTTAAAAAAATTAAATCAAAACGTTATATATATATATATATATATTAACAAACTGAGAATTTTATCCTTACCGCAACAGTTTAGAATTAAATCATAATTTAGGTGGTCTGAAGTTGAACCTATAATTTATGATGTCATGAGAAAATTTTTACCATTTAACTTCTCTATATATCATTTTATATATATATATAAATAATAATTGTATGAATTATATGAATATAATTCTCAAAATACAAATTTATATACATGGACAAAAATCTGTATAAATTACTAAAAAGTAATTTTCATTGTCTTGGTTTATCATAAAGAACAAAAGAAACTTATTTTTATTTTTATTCTCACTTTATTATTATTATTATTTTTTTTGTCTATTTATAGTCCACTTGAAGAATGCAGGTGAAGATGGAGGTTTGCCTACGCAAAGTTAACATTCATATCTGGAAACAGTTAGCACACAGCTTCTGTTCAAAAATACAAAAGAAGGATTAGCACACAGCTTTAAAAAGATATAAATATAAAATTCTAAAAATGAAGTATTTCAAATTATCGAAAAATGCAAAGCTGCAATAAAAACATATTTTTAAAGATTGAATTAATTAAATATATACTTGTTAATAAAAATTGAATTAAAAGAAAGGGCTTGAAGTAAAAATAATTCAATATAATTTAAGTCTTTTTTCCTCTTTGAATAATTGAGATTCAATCCATGTATCATATCACTTAAAAAATTGTTCGTCATCATTTTTTTATGAAAGAAGTATTCATTAGAAATTAATTGCAAGTTATATATATTATAAAATGAGTTCTGAGTTAACTTTGATCAAATTATAAAATAAATAAATTCAAATCAACCGATCAACTAGCAGAAGTAAATATCATCTCATATTTGAATCGTGATGTATGTATTAATTAAATTAGTTATTGAGAGATTTTTACCATCTTTATAATCCTATCTAGATAAAATATAATTAGTTAAAATTTAGTTTACAAATACCGATAATTTATATCAAAACATCTAAACTCATAAAAAGTTAAATAAATTATACAACATATGAGTTGCGTCATGTCAGATATGCAATAATATTTTAATAGATAAATTATATTGATTTCGATTTTCATTTTTATTAAAATCTTTATTTTTATTTTCAATTTCTTTTAATTTTTTCTCATTTCAGTTTCAATTTAATTAGGCGTTCAGCTGGAGTAAATGGAGCAGAGATGTGTCATTCTATTGTGTGTGTGTGTATATATATATATATATATATATATATAGAAGAGACAAAGGGAAGGTGCAGTGTATATGAATCTGGTCAAGAAAACAGAGAAGAGCAATTTTATCTAAACGTTTGGATCGTTTTGCAATTTTATTTTAATTTTTTTAATTTTGATAAAAATATTTCAATTTTATCAATCTTTAACAATTTTAGTGTAAATAGCTATTTGGTCAAAATCAAATAAAAAATGCTGACATGACTTCCATAAAATGTCAATCTTCGTATTGTAAAGTCCATTATTGACAAAAAAAATTCAAATATTTGTGATTTTTGACAATTTTATTCTATTTTTAATTTTGAAAAGAATATTTTAATTTAAAATAATTATTTAATTAAAATTAAATAAAATATGCTGATATAACAATTACTTTTAAACTAGTCGTCAATTCACGTGTTGCACGGACTTTAAATAATATGTATATTGATATAATTATTAAATAATTTTAATAAATTAAAAACTTCAAATTAATCAAATATAAAAGTGAAAGTTTAAAAAGCTATTATAACAATTTTATTTAATAATTTTTATTAAACGTATATATATATATATATATATGTTTTTAATATGTATAGTAATAATAATAATTGAATAAATAAAAAAAATATAAAATACTTACATTCTATAAAAAGAAAAATGTGTTTTAAATTGAATAAAAAGTGGGCGTTTTAATTATAATAAAAGATATAATTTCTAATAAAAAAAAACAGTAGTGTTTTAAATATACTACAATTGAAGTGTTTTATATAAAATAATGCGTATGTATTTTAAAATAAGAATTTTTATAAAGAAAAAAATGGTAACTAAATAAATTAAAAATAAAATATATTACATTAATTTTATTTTTTAATTTTTATTGCCATTATTTTTAAATATAATAGGATTTGTTTTGAAAACTATTAAATTACTATTGAAGCATGTATAATAGTGTTTTAGTTAAAAAAATTTTAAAAATACGTATTATATAAACAAACTTGTAGAATTTGAGTAGTATTGGAATATGTATATTAGTGTTTTAGTTAAAAAATTATAATAAATATTTTATTTTTAATAAAAATTAGAATTTTTAATGGTTTGACACATTAACTTTTAAAGTGAATACTTAAATATGGACACTTATCAAAATTTTGACTTAATGACTTTAGAGCTCAACATTTAATATATATATATAGATTTATGATTGACTATTGTATTGATAAATTTTTAAACATTATATACGTGTGTATGCATATATATGTTAAATTTTCTTTAGATTTTAAAGTTACATATTTTAACTACTTTCAAACATATAATAATGAAATAATTAAAGATTTTAAATTATCTAAAGTAATAATTTTTATATTAAAAATTTTAATTTTAAAATTATTATAATGAAAATTATTTATAAATTTAACTATTTCTCAATAGTAAATTTAATTCTTTTATTATTGTGTGTACATTTTTATTTAATTTTAAATAAATAATTATTTCTATTAATAAATTGGCTAAATTAAAATATTTAACTAAAATTTAAAAGTTGGAATAAAATTGTGAAAAATTTAAAACATTTGGATTTTTATAGCAATAGAACATTATAAATTTAAAAAATTAAAAAAGGTAAATTTGACATTTTATAATATGCCACATCAACATGTGTATTTAATTTTGACCAAAAAATTATTTATGCTAAAATTACTAAAAATTTACTAAACTGAAACATTTTTACCAAAATTAAAAAATTAAAATAAAACTGTAAAAGATTACAAATATTTGAATTTTTTATACTAATAGACCTAGAAGAAACAAAGGGAAAGTGCAGTGTATATGAATCTGGTCAAGAAAACAAAGAACAAAATTGGTAAGGGTCATGATACACAGTGGCGGAGTTAGTGAAGACAATTTTTATATGAAAAGAAATTATATATTCAAACTGATAAAAATATACATATGTATAAAGATTAATATTAAATATTCATGAAATTTTTTAAATACTATAAATGTCCTCAACGTGGTAAAAGTAAAGTTGTAACAGTAAAAAATTAGATTTTGTTTTTATTTCAAGTAAAAGAGCTGTATATTTAAAAAAAAAATAATTTAAATTATATTCTTTTCACTTTTGGTTACACATTTACACTTGAAAATGATTAAAGGAAATTTTTTAAATTTAAAGGTATGTAACGTGTAAATTTAAGTGGGGGTAACAAATTAAAATAATAATAAAATAAAATCCATAAGAACCAATTATAAAAAGATAAGTGGGGACAATTGTCCCCACTTGCCCTTGAGTGGATACGCAATTAATGATACATGTTGCTACTCTTAATATAAACAATGACGTCGAAGGTAGCAAAAATTACCTCATTGCCTTTTATTTTTTTTTGAAAATTTAATTTTTTTTAATCTAAAATTTAAGTTGCACACGAGTGAACTCGTTGTATAAAGATTTAAACATTTGTAACTTATAAATTTTTTTTAATAATTTAATAAAAAAATTTAAAATAGAGACAATATGGTAAATATGTCACGGCCAACAATGCACTGTAATGTAACGTTGCTTGCTGCAAAATATATCTTTTCCCAATTGGTAATTACGTGGTATAATTATAAGACTTTTGAGGTCTGACAGAAGAGGAAAAGCAATGACTTGCTCCTCACTTTCTCCTTTTATTTTTTTTTTTTGGACGGTTCCTCACTTTCTCCTTATTCACTTCTTCTAGAATCTATTTAATTACAAGATCTACAAGTTACATATATACAAGTATATATTGTGTTTTGAATTGATGCAACTCTTCCTTCCTTACTTTCCAAAAAAAAAAAAAAAAAAAAACTCTTCCTTCCTTCTGGGTGCTTTGCTTTAGCCACACTTACTGAATCTTCAAGTAATTAATTTAGGCCAAAAATTCTGAAATAATCAGATATGAGCGAATTTTTTATTATCCATCTTAATTATTTAAGATGCGTGTAAATTATTAATATGAAAAAAAATAATATAGGTTTTCATATTTTTGTAAAAAAATAAATAAATTTATAAATTATAACTGGTTGTTATAAGGCGCATATTTAACATTAAGATGTAATGTATTGCCAACAATCGTTGGAAGGCAAATGGTTGTTCTCATTTAAGTTAAGTTTTGCATTCGAACTATGGTATATGCAGTTACATTAAATTAGTTGTTAGAAAATTGTTGTTGTCCTTATGATCCTATTCGGATCGAATCAGATCAGTTAGAATTCAGCACGATACTGATTATATAGATTAAAAAAAGATAGATAAAAAGTTTTTATAAAATTGCATTATATGCATTTTTCAACAAAAGGTTTGATTAACCATAGGCTATACAATTTTTTTTTTATTTCAAATTAAATTATTGACTGTATAGTTCTGAAAATGATTCTAGTATCACTGTGACAAAAAAGAGTCATATCTAGCTAAGGCCTGAAAGTAATGGCCATCACTACTAGATAATAAAATTCCTTTACATGTTGGAGTAACAGAACCAAGACAATTCACACAGGCTTTTGCTGTGGTTCATTCCCATATATATCATCTCCCTCTGTAAAGCGAAGAACTGAATCAGTCGTCACATCTTCCATATCAGTCATCAGTGCCATACAATGATCATGGCCTACCAAATATGAGTATATTCCACCACCAACTAAAGGCCTTGAGTATATATAGCCTTCTGTCTAACCTCCATAAAATACTGCAACTTTCCATACCCACACCATACCATCTGCCTATTAATTTCTTCCCACCATAACAACCCCCTCATCTATGACACTATGCATTTCTGCCCATTTATTGAATCTACGACAAGTCTTTGCAATAAATTGCCCAATTATTAGCCCATGAATTCTAACTCGGATGGTTAAGATTGAGGCCCCATGAAATGAAGGTCATCGGTTCAAATCATGATAGTGTAAAAGTCTTGAACTAAATGTTCAAGACTTTTTAGGAATTTTTGTCTAGTTTTAAAGGTTGTAATAAATTTACAGCAAGTCACAAACATTGTAATTTTTAGTACCAATTAGTCATAAACAAATAATAAGTGTTATATGTATTTCCCAATTAATCAATTAAAAAAATAAATATTTTAATTTAAATCTTATACAAATTTCTTTTCCGAAATTCATTATGCTCCATCCAAATTAGTTTAAACTCTTGTGACAATTGTAAATTGAAGACTAAACAAAAAAAAATAACACACATCTTAATTAATTAATTTTATTTATTCTTACTAACTATTATTACTTTAATAGACTGGATGTATGTATTATATTTGGTGTGCACCAAAAAAAAAAAAAAATTCCATTGTTGTAAGTTGCAACCAATTTTTCCGACAGTTCACTGACTTGTGGCTCTTCCACACTGGGCCTTTTCGTTGTTGACCCAATATATGGTTCCATAACTATTCAGCACCTAGGTTTTGCAGCCCACTCTACACATTTATCTGATTTCTTGTTCTTCTGTTTCTTCTTTGCATTTTAAGCTTCTTCTTCTCATTTTTTATTTTTATTTTAAACTTGAGTTTGAGTTTGTTTCTTCTGTTAAAGAGCTATTGTCATGTTTGTGTCATTAACTTTGATTCCTACCCCAAGAAGTAGCTTGTCCCCTGGGCTACAACCTATTAGTTTTTCATGTTATTAAGTAGAGTAAAATACAACATAATATTAGATGTCGCTATATTCGATATCTATTTATTTTTTTAATATATTATAGAATTACTATACCAAACTTGACCAAAAAATAAAAACAAAAATAAAATTACTACTACCAAAAGTCAACAGACTTAAACCCAATGAACCTGCAATCATTAGATATCAATATCATGTGTTATACATTGCTTGTGTACATGTCAAGAACCCTAAGAAACTTACAAAGTTGTCATTTGGCTAAATAATTAATTGAGTGAATAAAGGTACTAGGTTTATTTCTTTATTTATTTATTTTTAGAAAAAAAAATAATACATGTCGCTACTCACAACTGTAGTGACATGTATCTTTTTTACCCCTCTATTTTTTGTATATTTATTTTATAAAAAAATTTAAAAAAAATTAAAAAAATTTACAAGTAATATGTATTTAAATTTTTAAATGACAGGTTCACTCCAATGCACTTTAGCTTTTAAATTTTAAATAAAAAATTATTTAAAAAATTAAAAATTTCAAAAAAAAAAATTAAAATAACATTCGGGGCAATATAAAAATTGCTTTTAAAATTCTTTATTTTATTCGGATGCGCAACTTCGCGACGCGTATCAATGTTCTTATTTTTATTAGTCCTGACCTGTCACGACTGATCGAAACCACTCTGCTTTGTCTCGTCCTCTACTAACTAAAAGATTGATTGGCCAATAAAGATTAAAAATGTGATTGAATTGAGGTTCGAGAAATGGCCACATTTCGGGTTGTGGTTGGCTAGCGTATACATATTAACTTCAGGTGCAATCAAAGCTAATCTTACCATACCATATTAATAACTCCTCTTGTTAGACTGCCAAAATCGTAATCACTAGAAAAGCTTCACAATTACACAAATTATAAATTTCATAAAACACGTTGATGCATATCGCGAGTTGCATCACAAAAAAATTATTATTTCATAAGTTGCTGTTCCAAGTTAGAAGGGTGGAAGATGTATAACTGATGATTTTCAATATTGACCAATCTCATAAAATATAGTACGATAATACAGTAATTACATAAGCATAATATCCAGATTTCTTGTTTAAAATTAAAGAAAAACATAGAATTTTGATAACGTACATGTCCTTTTATTAACTGATGAGTAGTTTCAATGATCGAATATCTAATTTCTCATCTTTACACTATGATTATTATGTCACGCTGATAGGTCCGATCAAGAGGTCACCAGAAGATGTTTTACTTCGATCCTGTGAAGCTGGAGCAGCGAGTTTTAGCTCTAAATCTGGTGGTACACATTGAACATTACGATTAGTAGTTGAAACAAAAAAAGAAGGCAATAACGAACGATGAGTTATCAGACCCAAATTCTTTTTATAGTAAGAATAAGCAGCTGGATAAGCTTCTGTATTCTTCAATGCCAACCCACCAAAAGTGCTACGTTCATTTAGCTTAGAAACTGAGGATTGACAGCGTCCCATCTGAAAAAAACAATGCAATTACTTAATATGAATACATATATGTATAAGGAAAAGATGGATAAAAGAGATAAAGCATCAATACACACAAGTGTAAAAGATTTAGGTTAATATTAATTACATCGAAGAGGCTAGGGCGGCGTTTTTTTGTGTTGGAGGAGTTTTGCTGTCTAAGAAAATATTTTTGAGCATGACTTGCTACTTGTGTTGGAGTTCTTGTAGTCACAAAGTTCCTAGAAATGCCTCTCCAGTCACCTTTGCCTAGCTTTCGCAGCCCTAGCAGAAAGATCTGGTGCTCTTCTGCTGTCCACGGCACACCTACACTCATAATTATGCACCAAAAAGCTCTATATATCAAATACCCACAAAGAAGAAATGAAGTTTAAACTACCATTCATTACCAACTCCAAATAAGAAAGCAAAAGCGTGCAGTGCAGCAACTACTGAAAGATTAAACTTTTGTTTATTTTCACTTTTGAGTGTTTGTTGATCTTTTGTTTTCATTATTAATTTTTCTGAATGATTAATTAATGTCTAATGTTAGGGTATAATGTTTATTTTTCTTGGTTACTGCTGAGGAAGTAAGAGTGATCAGATCTTGATGACGAATATACAGCAAAGAGAACATGTATACTTGTAATGTATGGGTTAATAAAAAGATGAACAAGATAATACAGTCGACTAAAGCAGAGATTACCCAATAAAAAAACAACAAAAACAAATTCCATGGTTCTTTAACTCATCAGAAGGTAATTAATTAAGAGTAGTAATGAGTGTCGCTAATTAAAGATGATAAAAATCTTACCTTTCTTCCTCTCTTGGGTACGTACAACAAGTCCATCAGAGAGACATCCATTAGACAATTTAGTATCAAAATTTTCTCCAACATTTACTAGTGAAGATGTAGAAGGAGAAGAAGAAGAACAAGAAGTAGAAGAACAAGAAGAAGAACAAGAAGGTACTGCAGCAGCATGAGCAGGAGCAGCAACAGTAGAGGAAAAGGAAAGATGGGAAGAAGGTGAAGAACTAATGTGCAGTTTCACACCAAATAACCTGAGACTTTCTTTTTCAAAGTTGCAAGTTCTTGAATTGTGTCCCATATTTCCACAGTGTGAGCATTTTCTTGCCATATTTTCTTGATTCCAGACCAGTCCCACAAATGCACAGCTTTCACTATCTAACTGCTAACATTGAATCTTCAAACTGAGACGGAAGAACACAGAAAATAAATCACCATGATGATAGATATATATGTGTGGTATTGATATAATGATGGACTTGGCTTTATTTTTAGTTAGTTGTTTTTTTTTTTACACCAAAAACAAAAAAGCAAAAAACAAAAATAAAGAAAAGCAAAGAAGAAGTGCATATGCATTTGGGTGTATAAAAACTTATCATTCCTACTATAAAATTAATCATACCTAGAGAAGGGAGGGGACCTTGCTTGCATCTCATTCATACGACGTATAATAATTGGTTCAAAATATTAATTCTCATGATATATATGTTTATATGAATATGAATATTGTTTTAATTTATTATATAAATTTTTTTTGTTAATGGGAGGTCACAAGACCTAAGTTTTGATGAATTATACAATAGAAAACAGTCATCTCCTTTTCAAATTGACGATGCTGGAGTTGCTATTTAACTACTCTATCAATGATTAATTTATTATATAAAATTTAAAGTAATGTTTTTTTAGCCTAGTTGTAATAAGGTAAGATGAATTTTTTTGTTTTGTTTTGTTTGTTTTTTTGTTTGTTTTTTTTTTGAGAAAAGGTAAGATGAATCTTAATTATATTCATATAGATGTACACTTTCTTAGGCCAAATAACACCATATGATTAACTACTTGGTGCAATTGAGGAAGAGTGCAATTAAATGTGATACAATGTATTATATCTAGCTGTAGGTGTAGATCAGCATTTATTTAATATTTATTAAAATTAGTAAATAAAAAATTATTATTGTTTTTTTGAATTTTCACTGCTAATTCTCTTTAACCTATACCAGAGGAAATTAATAAAAATACACTACAAGCAATTAGATGAGCTGATAGAATTTTCATTTAATTGACATTTTGATTTGAAATATATTGTATGTAGTTAAATTAAATTAATTATTTAAAAAAATTTATCACCTTTATAATTTTACCCTAATTGAATCATATTAGTTTAGAATAATATATATATATAACACATTTGACCTAGAAAATAATTTTTTTAATAATTATTTTTTCAATATTACACGTGATAAATAGGGGTGAACAAAAATATGTCTTAATCCCTTAATTATTAACTTCCCTTTTACTTTTTGAACAATAATAACTCTTAACTTTGTGAGATATACTGTTGAAATGTAGCTAGGTAGCATTGATATTTATATTGTTTGTAATTGTACCATAGCTGTACTCTTAAACAATGGCCATTAAAGGCTGAGACTAATGGTCCATCAATACGTGAAGTGTCCTTATTACAGCTATAGAAAGCATTAGGTCAGCAGAAGAACATATTGAATTATTTCACTATGTATATGTATATATATGTATGTATGTCTAATGTCTTTTCTTCCCTCATTTTGTTTGTTAAAAAATAATGAGGATTTAAGAAACAACCCTACAAAACTGGGCACATGCATTTAGTTCATGGAGAGTGTATATAAAGGAATGAGAAATTGAAAGAAAATGATAGGTTTGTTGAGGGAGTGGTACTAAAAATGAGACCATTGTCCACCAAAAAAAGGTATTGAATTGAGCAAATTGAATTAATTTACTTCAAGATTGGAGAAGCAATCTCCTTCTCTCTCACACAAATTTTATAGTACGTTGATCAGGTGATGATGTTGATCAGCCAACACCATTTTTATTGAAAATTTGGCTAAAATAGACAGTTGCTTGCCCGGAAGCAAAAAGAAATGATGGGTCATTTTAAATTTTTATGTAATCTTTGCTAACCTACATCTATATAAATTCTGCTTAATTAATTAATAAATCAATGAATATATAATTTGTATGTCCAGTATATAAACAAAAGTGGATTGAAAATTGAATTTATAACCTATAACGTCATGAAAAAAGTTCTTACTAGTCCCCCATGAGTAGCTCAAGTGGCAAAAGTTGTGAACATCCAGTTTGAGAAAATCAGGGATCAAACCCCCACCCCTATCTCCTCCTCTTGTGGTGTTAGGAATTAACCATTTGATTTACGACAAAAAAAAAAAAAATTCTTACTATTTGTCTGCTCAACCATCAGCTACATGAAGAAAACTTAAGGGGTGGATAGGGGCAGGACCTGCATTAATTAGTACTCTTTTATGGAGAAAGACCACCTTATTAATTATTATAAGGCAGGCAGCTGAAAAAATTAACTTGTAAACAAGGGGTTGTTTTTGGTCCACCACCTTTTGTCCATATTTTAGAGGACCATTAAGTCCCACAAATTAAGCTAATCCTTTAGGGATGTAACTATTTTAATATAAGAGACAGTTGCCATACAATTTCATCTCTAATCATCTCCATTTATAGTCACATTTTGTTGTAGAGTCCATTATCTTTGATGTTAATTCATTTTGCTGCTCAATTCTTTTGGGGGAAAAATGAGTGATTTTATGATTTACTATATATAAGATAGACATTTAATCATTAAATTATTATTCAATAAATATCCATTTTGTAGCTCAATGTTTAGAAATTTCATATGAGCATATGTGCATTTGATATGTGAGAAATTCCATATACTATAATCTTATTACAATATAGCAATATGTGATTAAAAAAAAAAAAATTTTAATTGTTAAGTGGTATTGAAATCGAATCATTTTTAAATTTAAAATTTAATTTTACAGATAAAAAGCGAGAGATAAAAAGAACTGTGATTAATTAATTACTTGTTTTCACCTTAAAAAAATTGATCATGTTTTATGGGGTTGTGAGGATCATAAGCACTAACAAAGAATCAATTTATAAATAGATTAGAAAAGATTAATTAATTTAGATTGCGTATGACCAATACTTTAATGTTGGTGTTGATTATTAGGTACACTACGATTGAGCCAACCCCACACCGAATGCATATATGATTGGTAGATGATTTCATTTATGGTTGAAACAGTTTGTGATTGGAAATTACATTCAATATTCCATAAAATTAAAAGGCCAAAAAATGATGATTAATGGAATGATTATGTTAAGCATTTTTAAAACAATGCTCAATGCTTTAGCATAAAGCAATTGCAATAATTGTTAATCAAAGAGCTTTAATCCCCAAAATGTACTGTTTAAGCAATCAAATCATACCTCTAATTGGATTTATACCAAACTTCGTTCTGATCTCAGAATGTTCCTGGACATAAAAATTAATAATAGATATATATATTTTTTTCATGTGGTTAACATGTCTTTCCTACATGTTTGTTTATATGAGAAAGTAGAAAAAAAAAGTCACCTAATGAATTACCTGTATTATTGAATACTTTGAGCATTATTTAGGTATAATTATTAGGGCTAGCATTTTTTTTCTTTTCTTTACATAGATGAATTTCAAACTAGGTCACAGTTTTTTCAATGATCTTAAACCCGAATTTTATGTAATTTGAAATCGACTCATGTATTAAATGAGTTTTAATATATAATTTTAAATGAATTTTTATTAAATCAAACTTTAAATAGCTCATGAGAGCTTGACTTGTTTACAACTTTATAAACAATTGATTACTAATTGCAATAATGAATTAAATAAAATTTTTTTTAAACCAATTGGTATATAGAGTTTGTTGAATTTTAAATAATTATGTTCAACCCAGTCACGACTATAAGGGTAGTAAAAAAATTTCAACAACTAATTTAATACGATTGTATATATTAAAATTCAAATCTAAAATATGATTCAAATGAAAACAACTTCACACCATCTAATTCGAAGTGTTATTGGTATGAATCGGATAAGACCTTAGTTATTATATGATTTCACTTTCATGCGGTAAAAATTGACGATGAGTAAAGAAGCCAATATTTTCAACCATCAAATGTGATAAGTTGTATCAACAGTCATAAAAGAAATTAATTAATTAATTAATTAATTAAAGGTGGCTTTGTGCACTGTAAAAGATCGATGAGAAGATGACTTTATTATATGGTGATGCATTAAATTTTACAAATGGGTACATTTATATATATTATCTGAAATACAAAGTTTATTGTCGTTGCATTTGGAGAGGCAATAATTGTGTAAAAGAAAGTAACTTTATCATATCTTTTACAGCCTCAATCAATCATCTAATTCACATGGCCATCGTTTTATTTGAAATAACATAACAACACATTAATTTTTAGCTTATACAACACTATAATGATATCGAAAATCAATTATTATATATATGCATGATATATTATTAGTGGCATATTTTAATTAAAATAAATTGCATGCATTTATAATAAAGTAGATTAAAAAGTGAAATAAATTTTAAAAAATTATAATTGAATTTAGATTAAACGCAAGAATTAACAATTTTTTTTTGTCTGAGAATAGTTGTGTAAAGGCAGAAAAAAAATTTTAATAATTAATTTAATGCGATTGTATATATCAAGATTTGAATTTAAAATATTATTTAAATGAGAATAGTTTTCTATCAGTTGATTCAATAGTAGTTGGTATTTTAGCTAATAGTGGAAGAGAATGAAAAATTATTATCACGATTTGAACTTAAAAATATATATTGCGTAAACGAGAATAATTTTCTGTCCGCTAATTAATTCAATGATGGTTAGTTTAAGAGATGACAAATCATTACCTACCTTGACTTAACTAGACAAAATGACAAATAGAGGCACCTTTAGAAAAGAAGTAATACCTAGGCTAGGCAGACCTGATTGAAATTACAGGTACCAATTAACTGATGATCTCATAATCAAATCACCACTTAAGTGTTTTGATCTTAAACAAGCATTGAAATTGTTTGTCAAAACACTAATGGGCTGTAAGATGTCATACATCAAATCTTAATCTGTTGAAAACCACTTCCTAATTCTAGATTATATTGTATCATTGAGCATATAAATGAGGTTTATTATTCCAAATGCTCATCATAGTATCAAATGTATTGCTCCATTCGGTCAAAAAAAAAATGTATTGCTCCAGAGCATTATGGTTTGACCACTTATAGCTATTTCTTTTATTATGATATTGTAAAATTTAAATTATACGGTTTTTAATTGACAAAGTTAATTTTTATATGATTTAAAAGAAAAATGTAATTATATATATAATGGCTGGAGGGTGGGGGGAAGCAAATCAAAGTATATGAACAATAAGAAGTCTAAAAAAAAAATCTTCTTCAACAACATTATCTTGACTAACATTAAATAAGTTCAAGCAAAAAAAGTATAAAAAAAAAAATGCAAACAACTTACAGATTAACAAGTAAAATCATCCAATTTAGAATGCTACTTTACGTTTCTTACAGGCCTTGAAGTCATCAATGATAGAATCTGAATCAAAAGTTTTAACAATTTCCTTTTCAATATGAACCACCATTTTGTTTAGTTTCCACTCTTTGAAACTTAGAAAGATGCTCTTTATGTTCAGTCCTTTCTTTTTGAAATTCCAATTGGTTCTCATTTTCATTTTTTTTTTTTTTTTGAAAATTGGTTCTCATTTTCATTTGAAGAATCATAATTTAGTCTTGAAGGTGAGGTGCCCAACATTTAGGATCACCAACATTCTTTCTCTTGAAAAATGAATTTTTGGCTTAACCATGATAAAACCTAAAACATTTAACAAATCATGAGAATAGCACTTGCCCTCCAAGTTTGACAAAATTTAAATAAATTAATGATAATAATAGTAATAGAGAAAAATAAGATGAATTCCAAGTTGAAATAGATCAAAATCAGTAAAAGAATTCAATTATGTAACCTTTCTCTAATTAAATAAACAAGCAATTAACAATTAATTAAATTCAATTAACCAACAAAATTAACAAAAACAATGATTTTAATTTGAATTTACTTCAAATAACAAGATAGATTGAAGAAGATTAGAAGAGCCCTTCCAATTATGTTAACTTTTTTGATTATTCTATGAATTGGTGAAGAAAGCTTTGAAAGAGACACTTTTATTTTGTTTCCTCTCTTGGAAATGCAGTGGGTAAGCCAAAAGGATAGTTTTGATAGCTTAAAAGACTTGTTAATTAGAAATTTTAGTCTTATATGCTCGTTAACTTAAGATAAATGAAAGTCAAACAAGTAATTAAATAAAATTTAATTACCTACATGTCATATTAACATTGAAACATATCTACATTTATTTGAATATTTTATTATAGGGGGCCAAATATTAAGAATACATAAAAAAAATTTCATAATTTTAATTAAAGCTCCGCTCCTATGTATATATGTATATGTATATATATATATATATATATATATATATATATATATGAATGATAATGAGCAAGAAATAGCTAGAGTAAAGGCATGTAGAAGGGCATATTTAGGTTAGGATAAGGTGAGGTGATCCATGAGTAAAAGATGTGGTGAAAATAGCTACAACAAAATAGAAAATTATCCAATAGAATAAGGTGATCGATTCACATATATTGTACATTTTCATTTGGATGTATATGAAAAAAATAAAAACTTTTCTGAACATTAAATTCATGTAGAGGTCACTACTCACTACACTGCACTCTGCATGCAGGTGACCCCCTAGCTAATTTTGTCTCTAATGTTGTCTTGTTGGTACCTCCCTCTCAGACTCTCTCTCTCCATCTGCATGCCCTTTCTTTTCATTTTTTCTTTTATATTATTTATTGTGATTAATTTCTGTATACGAAGATTTAGTTATAAATTAATTTATTTCATTTTTCTTTTATATTGTTATTTTTTTTCATTTTTGGCTATTATTTACTTGGGTGGAGGAGGGATGAGGGAAATTGATAGCTGATGGTCATTTAACCGAAGCTACACAGGCAATTATTAAAGATATTAAATCTATATTTATATAATAATATTTATTAATGCTTATTTTTGAAATAAATTAAAACTATCTCCGACTATCTAAGCAGTTTTTTTTTAACTCGATACGAGTCTTAATATTATAGAAATGAGGAAGAGAGCAGTTAGTAGTTAGCATTTAAATATATTTTAGCGAGCCACCACTATAAATGGGTCTCACAAGTCTAGTGAATTGATTTAAACTCATCTCTGCACTAGAATTTAAAAACATTGTAAGCTGTCTGCAATAACTTTTAAAGGAAAATGACTTGTGAACGACAGTGGAATCATTTCTCTTCCTTCTCTTGTTTTGTACCCATCAATTTGGTCTAAGAAAAAAACACCTTCAAGTTATTTTTGTTGCTCATAAACTTTCATTACTTCCATTTTTCATGTATTTTTTTTCTCAAATTTTCCTCTTTTTTGGGCGTAAGATAATACCCAGCTGCACAAATTTACCATTTTAATGTATATTTCATTTCAATGTATGCCAAAAAAAAAAGAAAATGTTCTCCCTGAAGCATTTCAATTCTGGAGCATCAATATTAATCAAATGAAATCAATTCTGGAGCTAAGTTCTTTGGACAAAATGGGAGGAAAAAATCTAAATAATGAAATAATAAGCTCCATGTAATGAAATTTTACAATTTCACTAAGATCAAGTATTCAGTTGTTAGCCACTATAATTCTAAATTACAAGCTCAACTATGACTATGATACAAAGAGCATAGGTGGAAAAAGCACCGTGGAAGACGAGAATGTTTATCTAAATCGGTACGGCAGTTAGATTACTTTTGACCTATTCTTGCATTTCCAAGGTTTGATTTCTAATGGTTTGGTTAGCAACATAAAAGAGAAAACATTCCAACAATTGCGTTGTAAGAGGGAAGGAGAAAACTGCAGGTTCATCTGCACAGCAGGGAAAACTGGCCAGAGCACAACATGCTCCTGTCGAATCAACTTGAATTAACATTTTTGCAACATGTATGTACAGAGCTTATGAATCATGAGGTTCTTGGACAATTAGAGTGATCCTCTGTTTACCACTGTCAGATCGGAAGTTATCTCCTTTGAAACCAATCTGGAAGTCAAAATCCCATCCAGGATAAATTCAGATTAAAAGATAAGCAACATTATAACATGACCTAGAAAATAGTTTGCACGATCAGTGCCTACCTCAACAGAACTGTCAGGTGGAAACCACCGTAACAGCACCCCAAGATGTGCCACGGCAGGAATTAGCTTGAAAAGCAGAGGAGTTGTTACCTGAAAATGTTTTGTGCAAGTTAACACCTAAGAAGATGAATCACTTGCATTGACAAAGAATAAGCCAAAACCAAGCTGAAAAGTCACAATTCTTTCTCGCAACTCAATTATCATACTGATACTTGTTATAACTAAACAATGAAACAGAGACAATTTTCACTCCTATTAGTGCAGAGGTGTAGTTATATACATCTTGGGATGAACAAAATGAAAAAGTCTGAAATTACAGATTTCATTCTAATTATAATACATTCATAGCCAACTTGAGGGAAATGCACATTATCACTTCCACCAGCACGTTCAAATCTTATCATTTGTTTTGCCCAAAGTTTAAAAGTTACTCAATAGTTGAATAATATGATAATTATGGCCAGGCTACGCTAGTCTACTTGTTTCCACAAAAATTTGTCACATCAGTCTGTCCATAATCAAATCATTGTCTCCTATCCACAGCTAGTCTGTCCATAATCAAATCATTGTCTCCTATCCACAGCTACAGATACACAAAACTTAAGCATCACAAATCAAGTAATTTGGCATTTCATTTCGAGAAGAGTGAAAAAAATGTTGTAAGTCCAAAAAAAAGTGAAGGATGGATTCACAATTCATAAGAAATTGAAACATAATGAAAAGATGCAATCAGATGCCCCAAGAACTTCCATCAGAAATGTGGTATAGCTTTCTACTCTTAACAATCAGAAAAATATCAGGATGAGTGAAACCCCAACATGGAACAAAATAAAATTAGCTTAAAAACCATCAAAAGTCACACGAGTTGCAAATCTGAACAAATAGCTGTCGTACCAGGCTAAGAGCTGTTGTCCCAAGAAGAAGTAGGTACACCTTCCCCTGAAATTGGCCAAAGCATTAATTCTAGAATAGCTAAAAAATTCCACTCCGCCTAAAGGTTAGAGTAGAAGATTCTCTTTAAAAAATGCATGCCATACACCAGGGTGATTAACAGAAAACACATACAGCAAATATGCTTGAAATCCACAACTTCTCATTTCCCAAAGCAGGAGAGCTTTTCTTCCTAAAAATTGTCACAATTAAGTGCAACAGAAGCACTAACCTCAACTAAATGAAGATTAGAAGCACGGCTGAGAAGGACGAAAGCAAACTCCCCTATTTGAGCCAGAGACATTCCAACCTAAAGGTTTACATATACACATGGTCCCTCAACCAGTGAGTCTCAAAAACAGAATTAAAATGAGAGAAAGAAAGAAAAATACAACCAGCCAAAACGAAAAGGAAAAAATAAAATCTTACAAGCAGTGCAGTCTTGTTGTTATAACCAAATCCTTTTACAACTGTAGTGGTTATAGTTGTCTTTATGACTATGACTAATATAACAGATGCCAGCAATATATCAACATGGTTCCAGAGAAAATGAACATTAATCAGCATTCCAATGCTGGAAAGGAAGAGAGCAGCAAAAATATTTCGAATTGGTTCTATCTGCACAAAAAGCAAAACTTCAGATCTGGGATGGCACAGAGATATCTTATGAAACTTTGATGTTAAATGCCTCAACAAAAGCTTTGCTTTGCTTTGATCAACATGTCTATTAAATGCAGGCTTTTTCATACTTTACACACTGTCAAAGTTGTTGTTTTGAATCCAAAAGATACAAAAATATTTATACCTCTACAATTTCCAGACGGATCAACATATTATCTAGAGCCTTACTTGTTCTAGCGTATGTTGAGCAAGGTCAGTTGTCGATATCATTACACCAGCAGCAAATGATCCCAATTCTAAACTTAGGCCCAGCTTATCACTACACTGAAATAGTACCCAAGAAAAAAGTAAATAAGAGTACCACAAAAGATGTACCATGAATGATTTGCGAAAATGTCAACTAGAATAATTCAACAAGCTCTTTAAGATGCAAACAAAATACAAGGTGAATATTATTTTGTCATCTATAATGCTCTTTTTTTAAAGCAATACGTCACATATCAATATTTAACAAGACAAGCCAATTAATAGTAGTATATGCATACTGGGCTCAAGGCGCGCATAATGCTATCCACATATGTTCACATCATTCTCTTCAGAAACCAATAATACTAAATGCCAACACATGGTCACATTTTAATGCTTTTACATAAAGACAACCAACCATATTCAGAAGTTTCTTATGGAATTTCTTTTCTAAAATCAAATATTTTAAGTAGCTTGATGGAATAATGTGCGGCAGCCTGAGAGAAATAGCCTCTAAAATCTACCTTGACCTTGCAATACACAAGAGTTCAGATGCTCTAAATACAGCTAATCAAAAGGTAAGCAAAAAATAAAATGTCAAGTATTAAGGTACTGCATAAATTAGCAGATCCAAAGTTCTTGAGAGACCAAGAATAAGAAAATGGACAAACCCAGGCTATAAGTAAGCAGAATGCTACTGATGCTAATTGATAGAGCTCATCAGTCTGCACAAATAAAATTATTAGAACAATGAAATGTGGCTGAAATCAGGCATTCATTTTCACAATTCTTCAATAGAAGAACCTCTAGGTTTTCATGCAAATCAAATAAATACTCACCTGTGATGATAGGCTCATCATCAGTTTAAGAAACCGAGGAACAAAAGTACGGCATGATATAGACAAGACGGCTAAAAATGCAATCAACACAACCAACCTGATAAAAAGAAAGAGCAAGTATATTACAATAGATACAGAGTCAATGCACACAAATCTTTTGGATGAAAAAAAAAAAGGAGGCGAAACTTGAATGCTTATTTATAGAATTCTACTTCTTACCTAAGCATTGAGGAATCTAACAAAGTACCCATTTGTATTGAAACAAACATAGACATGTACTAAAAAAATATTCCTATACTACCTCCAGAAACTTGTGGAGACAACAACCTATCATGGCTTTAGCCAAGGAATAAGAGCTTACAGTCTACATTGTTCTTCCACAGTTCCCCCCACCCTATGGAATGTTGCTACTTTCCTAATCTTTGGGTGCAAGATCATGCTCAATAGTGAATTGATTTCAAAACACATTACCAATTTATATCCACCTTTAAACATTAAATCTTCCCATTAAAGAATAAATGGTAAACCCAAAATCAAAATCTAAGGCCAGGATATTATCTAAACTTGATGGTATTCATCCATTATCGCTTGATCAAAATCTTTTACAAAACTATACCAAGACACGTATACTCAGAAAAGACAGATTGTGCGGGACAGAAAGAGAATAAGAGGACAGAAAAAGGCACTTCCTTTACAAAATAAAATGTTCAAACTCACTTAAATGGACAATACAGAGCAGCAAAGTGCATTTCATGCCCACCAGAAGTAGACACATTGCTAACTTGCCCAATTGGTGGGTGACTTAGCAGATAATGCATTCATATGCTAATTCAAGGAGATCATGCTATCAACCCATAAGAAGGAACCTTGGATATTTGGAATATTTCAAATTTCTTAACTTACAATTTAGTCATGGAAATTACTCCTTGAAGAACACCAGAAGTTCCACCGAGAACTGGAAGCAAAGCAAACAGCAAACCAACAGCACAGTCCTGGTTGTCCAACAATTTCTCAAGAGTCAATGAGAGGGAGAAAAAGCCACAGCTGAAATTGATTGCTTAAGTACCAGAAAGCAGTAGTATCACACTAACAGAGTGAATTCAAGATAACAGGAAGGTCATAAGAAAAAAGAACTGGATACCTGCAAAATAAGGGTGCCCACAGTGACTTGTCCATGAAGGGCATTTATAGAATTCTTTTCCATCAAAAACTTCAAAACCTGGGCAAAATGATGCACCTTTGCAATCATGAGCTTTAAATAATATAATTTTGCAAGTGTGCACGCGCGTGTGTTAGAGAGAGAATATGACACATCCAAAGAAGGTTTTAATTACCACTGCTGTTGAAGACATTGAAAGGAAAGCACCAACAAATACACCCTCTGAAGGCTTACCACCACATAACTGCAAACAGCATCCAGTCAGAACTACAGCATTTCAAATGAATAACTTTGTGTAACATGCCCTTCATGGGCTTGCCTAATGTTGTTTGCAAAATAAATACAAAGTAAAAGTGAGGTTTAAAGGAAATGTAATAAAATATTTTAACTTCAAGATATTGTAATAGAACAAAGGCTTTTACTTGGCCCAATTTTCACATGATAACAAGTTGCAACTATCACAGACAAATAACTTAGGGATCTAAGAGCCAAAAGAAATTCTGAACAGTAAAATAAAGAACAGTAACAGAAAAATATGACTATTTATATAACTTCCGACCACTTCAAGTCATTGATATATAAATCCACTTCTATAAGTAATTCAGTCTGCAATCTTTTGTTCCTGGAGATTTATTGAATATCTAATTTTTGTATGTATTAGTTGGTACTTTTGCATGAAAAGGAAAACATAGCAAAAACAAGGTGACACAAAATTCCTGACAGAACTAAGAATCATACCATGGCAGTAATTCCACATAGGAACATAAATAAAAAAATTTGAAGAAGACCTCCTAGAATAGCAACTGTGCGAACAACTTTAAGCTGCAATTGAGGACAATGAAATTCAAGTAACAGAGCAACTGCATTATTTATGGAAAAGGAACAACGAGAAGCAAATGAATGAACTTACTTTATTTGTGGAGAATTCCAGGCCCAATGCAAAAAGAAGAAAAATAACACCAAATTGAGCCACAGTTTCAACCTGCAGTCATGAACAATGTGAAAAATAAAGTAACACGTGAAGCTATCAGATAAAAAGATAATAATTTTGATCGGATAATAAGACATGGCAACAAACTAATAAATACATTGCTGAGGGAGAAAATGACCATTGCAAAAGATAATAACAGGGTCTTTTTAGCTACTTTTACAATGACGGAAAAGCATTTGACTCTGGTTAATGCTATCAACTATTCCATGATAGTTTCATTACAAAAGCATAAAGTAATTTCTATTATCATGTACAGAAACAAGTCAAAGCTTTTAAATTGCATATTAAAATCAGAAAGTTGAGTGTAAAAAAACCAAATGATACAATCAACTGAAATTATAATTTGTGATATACTGAAGCATTACCATCACAAAAAGACAATAGCTCAATGTTTGATGTGTTATGGATTTTGTCAAAATGTTTGACATAACACTAAAGCAAAGAAAGCATCATCCAGAAATATTTTTGGCGGAATTAATGAAAGAGGCATTTTTGAATGATTTGTAACTAATAAGTTGCGTACTTGCACCATTTCACTGACAAAACTGAAACCTCCAGGCCCAATAACAGATCCTGCTAGCAAATATCCAGTAATCACCTGTAATATGTTCATATTAGAATATGTTACAGAGAAACTATATGATCAATGTACTTAGAGAATGGCATGCCCAGACATTGAACTATATCCTAGCATTGCAGTTTGTCATTAAGTAAGCTTAGATCAAATATGATCAGACCGGTTGTCCAGCACAAGCAAACGCAATGCCACCACAAGTTGCAGATACAATGACGACAACCAAATCTGATATCAATCTACAAAACAATAAGTAGATAAGTCCAGATCAGCTTACCAGCTAAATACAGAGAAGTGATTTAAGTAAACTACAACAATTAGGAAGTCTACCTCAAGTCTAGCTGCAGCACTGGGTATTTTGATTTAAAATTAGATATAATGAAGACATTGTCCTGGAAAAAAAAATCCCAGTTTCAACACAACAATATTATCAACAATCAACGATGCAAAGCTTCTAAGGAAATATGACAATACCTTTCTATCTATCAATGTTGGAGTATCTTCAGCACCATTATCATTGTCCAAATTGAAAACATCATGGAGTTTAAATGACCTACAATGAGACTCAGAAAGAGAATATCTCAGAAAATGCACCAAAAC
Organism: Mallotus japonicus; assembly: GCA_949634005.1. NCBI lineage: Eukaryota > Viridiplantae > Streptophyta > Magnoliopsida > Malpighiales > Euphorbiaceae > Mallotus > Mallotus japonicus. Next base: position 24,382 of record CATIWK010496748.1, read on the forward strand.
TCAAGATCTTTCAAATGCACCAACCAAATTTAGCATTATATAAAATAAAGAAGAAATCTAATATTTTACAAGACAGGAAACTTATACTTTTCCTCTTTCGTGTCATTTTTCTTTGATTTAACTCTGGCAACAGTTTCCAAAACTGCCTGAGTAAAACAAAAGATATAAAGAAGATACATTCAGCAAACTTCAAACAAACATATGATAAAACATATGTTTTACAGTAAGACATTTTATTCCTGCTAATGAAACTAGATCAAAATTTTCATGAACAAAAAATGTATCGTATCAATTAAATGAGAAACAATGAATCAATGCCAGCATATCCAACTAGAATAGAAAAAGAGGATTATAAAATAGGACGATTAAATTTTAACTGCTCCGAAGAAAAATACAGAAAGATAGTGTCAAACATGAATTCACAACTGCAATAATACTCAATCACTAACTGCACTTTTATTTTATGCTCCTCTTAGGATCATAAACTAGCTACTCAATACTGTTGCACAAAATTTGAAAAGAAATGCAACTAACCTGCTGATCAGCTACACTATTGTTGAAGCTTTTAGAATCAGTCGCTGCCAAATAAGAAGGAACCAGATAAATCAGATATCGGCAAGTTGCAACGACTATCAGCTCATAGCATTTGGAAAGAAATGCAACAACTCAATTCGATTCTATTTATTTAGTCAATTCCCAGTCGCTAGTATCCCATTAATTGTGCTGAAAAATTGACATGATTCTACAACTGCAAATGATCTATTCCAAGCAATAACGATTTGAACATTAGCACGCATCACCTATTAAAGATCGATTTGCTAGCTTTCTACACTACAAAAGGAACAAATTAATTAATCAAATTGAACGAATCTAAACCTAAACTAAGACGAAATCGAAATTAAAAGTTAGTTAAGCATTAAAACCAAAAAAAAAGCCCTAAAATTGGAAGCAATAACTGAAAGAGGGAGAGAAAGAGAACCATCATTTTGTTCATTTTCAGACTCAGGAAACTCTCTCTCAAGAGCATCATCAATGATTTTAGCGAAAGTGCCTTCTTTAGGTTTAGAAATGGAGGCATTTGAGACAGATGTATCGTTGCTAGAGAGCTGGAGCTGATCTAACTCGGTGAGTTCATGAGCGAGCGAGAAGGCAGCGAAAAAGAGAAGAAAAAGAATGAGATATCGGAAAAAAAGACCTCTTATCAACATTGCACAAAAAAATAAAGAAACTTTCTGCTCCTCTAAGCTTGAAAAGAAAAAGAAAAAACAAACAGAGAAAATCTCAGATTCAGTTCGTCGATGTTGACGAAGAAGAGCAGCACAGTAGAGACTGAGCGGAGAAGAGAAGAGGAAGGGAAGAGGTCAAAATGAGTCATAAATTGAGCAATGAGCAAGCTAGGTGCAAGGATCTAAAAATGCTTGTCCTTTTTTTCTTTAGCTCGTTAATTATAGCCCGCATAAGGTAGATACGTCAACCGCTATTATTGTATTGTCTCCACGAAATTGTGCAATGAATATCAACCCTGACCTACTAAATTTATTATTATTTTGACCCTCTATTGATAAATTATTAGTTTAATGATGACAATTTTTTTTTTAATTTTAGATGTAAAATTTGAGCCATAAATATCCACTCGTATATGATTTTTTATTTACCATCTCCTTACTCTTTAAATTAAAAAATATATTCTAAAAAATAAAAAATATCTTAAAATATAAAAAGTAAATAATTTTATTTAAGTTCAATGTACTCTTTATATTTCACTCTTCATTTTATTTTATCTTAAAAGCAATTACTTAATTTTTTTTCTCTCCTCTTCAATAGAAAATAAGAATATCTATAAAAAACACACGTGTATTAATTAACCCAGTGAATTTTGACTCTCTCTATGTAGAGAGTTAAACTCACTCTCTAATTTATAATTTAAATTTAGAGATTGAATTGAAATTCCACTTTTTACAATCACTTTTTATAATAAAGAGTTTAGATTAAATAAAAAGTGGATTAAAGATACTCTTAACTACAACATGTGAATCATGTATTTATCTAATTAAAATAAAAAAAAATGTGAAAATTTTCCTTTTACACTTCTATAAATGAAATTAGTCATAAGAATGACATTTGCAGTGACATTTTGCAAGGAGTTTGGTTTGTCATGGAATATTAAACACCCTAGTAATAAGGGAATGACATTTGCAAAATTAAATTAACATAACAATCAACGCTTTCAATTTAAAAATAGAAAAACAGGGCTAGTCATAGTCTCAAAAAATGCCGGTCTCATGAGGACAAAAATCTCGGGACTTATTAAAGAGAAGTATGGTATTAATAATATTATTGCTGTGATCTTGATCAATGACAGAAGATTTTCTCTCATGGGTTGCATTCCAACTATCACTTTTCTTATTTTGGTTTTACATGTGCCCCTTGTCTATTCTTTCATGTTGTTCTGTATTTATTAAAATTGCTCCCAATTAAGAATTTTTTTGATAAAGATTGATGTAGCCATCGCCATTTGTTGGTGGATACCTATTGCCATTAGGGCCATCACCCAACACGACAAGAAAGCAATTGAGTTCATGGAAGATTTTTTTTTTTTTTATCAGAAAATATATTTGATCAACTGCTGGGTACAAAAGTATATATTAAACCCTCTATAATAATTTCAAATGCATCACTGAAAGGCTGGCACTCCATTAACTGAACTGCTACCAAATAATGCGTAGGACCCTTAAGTTTTACCGACATTGATTGCAACCCCTCATTACCTATTGTAATTTTTAGTAAAGAACTCACTATTTCAATTACATCATTCAATTTAGGTGCAATAATGAAGGTACTGAAGTTGATATTCCTGGGATCACTCCATTCTTTTATCTTACAACATCATGGCTGCATCATATACCTGCAAGCTGGATGGCTCATTGAGGCAGTCAGGTGGTGTTTGGCTCACTGAGCATGCAATCCACCATGTTCCGTCCAAAATATCCAAAACTGTATTTAAAGGCAGTCTCGCTCATTATCAGTGAATTTACCATCATGTTTCACCACAGTTGCTGAACTGTTACGTGTACCAACTAAATATCATGACTGGTGCTGCCAATACAACTTCAAGTTTAACATTCAAAAATGAGTTCAACAACGAAGCAAGGACCGTCTTTGAAGTGAAACCATAAAGCTCTAACACGTAGTTGGATGATTCCCACATACTTTACAAGCTACAACTCCTAAAAATATAATATGCCGTTCTTCGTAAATGCATCCCGCTTTGCTGTACACATTTTTCACCTTAGCTGCTCACATACATATGATCACAACCATCAGAATAGTTGTAAGCAGTTCATATAACAGACCAAAGTTTGGAAATTTATGTGAGTATTGCTTTGGCCGTTTAGCCTCTTTTGAGCGATACAACAGAAAAAAGGAATGCATTTCAATATTTTACCTGGAACTGCTCAAATTAATCAAGCCTTTGTTTGAGAGATTTACTATAGAATCTGCAATAACTCTGGCACTGGTCTTCATATAACCACCTGAAAAGAAAATGAAAAAAAAAAAAAATCAAACTATTGTCTGCAGGTCCAAAAGCTCCAAAGATATTAAAAAAACTTTAGTATCAGACATGGATCAGCTACTATTATCAAATCACCATGCCATGAGTAATCTAGAAACCGGATTTAAATATACTGAGCTGGTTCTGGGAAGCTCAAAACTATTTCAGTACGTTGCGTCTGATTTTTTTTTTTATCAAAAATAATTCAGCAGATCAAAGAAGAGGAGTTAATTCCCTCTTTGCAGCTACAAAAGAAACCTAATTTGCCACAGGATGGCACACAGTACTTCTTGTCCTCTGAATTTAGGACAACTTGAAAAAAATCAAGTGCCTTTCCGGTTCAACCTACTGCACATGGCAAATATACTTGTCTACTGAGAGAATCCAAGTGCTGAGACAATAATTTTTAAGCAAGTTAAGCAGCTTTCAATTTTCTCATATTAATGAATTGATCAGAGTTTAACAAAGGGCTCTCTCCTCGGCGAATGAAGCAAACCTTCTCTTCATTCACTTCATGGTAACCGCAAAGCACATAGCTGAAAATTAGAGGGCCCATACAGAGACTCGGTCCACCAAATTGACAGGACACAGATCAATCGATACATGACATCTTTGCTAAGAGCCAATCCCTCTCAATGCACTTGGCAGTGTGAGTTCAAAGTTTACACAACTAAGTAAGCACAATCTAAAGGCACACGTAATTCTTAAGCATTATAGAAAGTGCATTATTTAAAGATTCTCAGGAAAAGCTCAGGACCTGATGTCAGCATAACAAGAGGGGCAGTCTTTTCACGAGCAAACCTGAAAACCTTCTCATCCCTACTGCTTATTCCATCAGGACTAATCTGCACCAGACAAGCATATGCATAATGAAGTTCTTCTCATTGCTCAATAGCCTTTATGAAAGCAGAAAACATATTTATAGTAATACTAATTTCCAAAAGCCACATCCAATCTTGGTTATTGCTTGCCCTTTTCCATTTGTTTTCTTTATTCTTTCCCAATTTAGTAAATAGAATTTAATAATAAAGGCAGGAAGATAAATTATTCCATTCATCTAATCAGCACCATTGTAAAACTTAAGCACCTTCCCTTCAAGAGTTTCATTTTTTTTTTTTTACCTCTCTTTTGATTGAACATCATATGCTAAAACTGTAAGTTTTCTACACCTAATATGTTCACATTTCTCCATCAATATTAACTGGAATGTAGATGGTATCAATAATCTTGTGGCTCTAACCGAAAGATTCCAGAAAAGACAAATTCAAGCACTGCTAAATGAAGGTGGCTATATTTCTATTGTAAAGTACTGTCCTATTCTGGATATGCAACCACAATTAAGGTAGATTGCAATTAGATAGGGACAGTGTGACCAGTAAATGTAAGTCAATGATACTGTAAACAGCCTTGCTAAGGCCATAGGAATTAGGATCAGCACAGATTATAAATAATCACAAGTGAGCATATTCACATCAATGTTTTCATTAGAAACAAATACAAAGGTGATAGTACCTTCAGCCGGCCTAATGGATCTCCATCTAAGATATCTGTGCCAGCATTGTAGATCACCAACTCAGGATCAAACTTTTGACCAGCAACCTATATTCACATCAAATAATCATTAATTTCTCATAACAAAACATCATACCTCAAAATCAAACTGTAGAACAAGAAAAAGGAATGTGCAAGAAAACCATATCCAAAATGAACATTTAACAACATAAGGGTACACACACGTAAAAAGGCAAAACTATAGGACTACAGACATGGACCGACCTTGAAAGGACTTAAAAGGTGAACTTTCATGTGTTGCAAATCTTTAATTTGTTTAGAAGAATTTTTTTTTTTTTTTAACAAAAAAAAGGTGTTTCAGGCATCAAATGTGGATACTAGATAACATATGAAACTCTCTAGGAGCCCTAACCCCTAAGTAAGGCAGATAAAATACAGAAGATAAAAGCCGCACATGGCACATGAGTGCCTTCCCTTGAACAACAAGAATTTCATATGAGAAGGGATAATACAACAAGAATGAGAGGCAAAGCATGCTGAAGTAAAAGCAGGCATAACTCTATACCTCAAGAGCTTCATCTAGTTCCCTCAAATACTCATCTGTTCTGGTCCCACTCTGTTGAATGAAGAAACAACATATTATATTGGGACGAGAACTATATATATACACATATGACCATTCATTTGCTGAGAAAGTACTGACAGCTTACCGCAACTTCAACCTTATGATCGATATATTTCCTTGCCTCATAATCCTGTCAAAAAGAACTCATTTAATATATAAACCAATACTGCAGCAATCATATGGCAGCAAACAGATTATATTTACATGATAACAGCAAAAACGTTAAAACAAATGAAGGCTAGAAATTAATCAAAATTAGAAATGGACATGTGTGTGTATATATATACACAAATGTAGATGAGGAAATAAGAAGTATCCAAGTTTGAAATCTGCAACTTACAAATGGATATATTCCGGGGTTGTACATATCCAGAATATAGATTCGGCCTTCCATTAAAAACATCAAAATCAGTCAAATCCAAAAGGAATATTAAGCCCAAGAAACATGAGAAAAAATACACAGCCATACTGTCATTGTAAAAATCCATTTCATGGCCATTTCCTTGATGTGCATCAAGGTCAATTATCATCACCCTGTAAGTTGTTGCAGATACTTAGTATAGACTTTCATTCATCAAAAGTAATTGTAATCTGAGGCTCAATTGCCAGCATTAAACAGCAAAATTGCCTCTGTTCCGTCTAAGAGGCATTTATTACCTTGATATATTCAACCATACAAAGGCAAAATGTATACAAAGAGAAATGTCTGCATAAGCACAAAAACCACCTCCTTTCCCGCTAGAACAGTGATGAAACCCTCCCCCAACATTGATGGCCCATCCTTGCTCTTTTGCAAGCTTAGCTGCCAAGATGGTTCCTCCTACCTGTAGTTCATTATAATCAGAAAATTCCCATATAAACTAAAAATGTTTGTCTGTAGAGATAACAAATGACGATCTCACCTGTTTGCGGAAAGGGAAAAGAACTTTCTGTTGCACAAGACAATTAGGAAATAACGCAACTGGAGGAACCTGCACTATAGCAGTATAAGAAAATGAAAAAAAAAAATTACATAAATAATCGTAGACTGCAATTATTAAAGCACGTCATACATGTTCGCATCTAAGAAAATGAAACTTTTATGGAAACTATAATGGGTTAAAATTTCTTCCAAGACATTTGATTGAATAAATTTTGTGTTAACAGATCCATATGTATATACATGTGATAATGCAACGCAGAGTGGCAATAAAGCAATCAAACGCAATAATTTTGACAAAAAAGGGTGAATCACAACACATCACCTCAATTATGGCAGCAACATTTTGACTGCGTTTCAGACTAATCAAGTACGACTCCGAATGTACCTGTTAAATATAATAATTAAAACCAAAAACATTAATAATACCATCACACACTATATTCAATTAATCACTCGTGTTGCATCAACAGGCCAAAACATAAATCAGTAATGCTATTTCCCTACATCCCTACACTAACCTCAAGCACATAATAGTCCCTTTTTAGTAATTACAAATAATTAGCCACCAAAGTTAACAGATAAGGAAATTACCACAAGAAGATCATCCTTTGAAGCTTCAAGAGGCTCAACAATACTATTTTTGTTCAAAACACCCGCTGCTATTAGAAATTGGCAAACACGACCCCATTTTGATGAATCAAATGGATGCCTACACAAAATTCAAATCATTACTCGACAAACCTAAAACTAATTTAAATTAAATTAAATTAAATACACAAAATTAATAACAAACTCCTTACAGCTTCTCTATGCCAAGAAACGATATATCATAACTCCGCGAGTAAATTAATGGAACCTGTTTAATAATTTATCTTGCTGTAAAATCAAACTCAATCATTCGTTAATTTAAAGTT
>CATIWK010496832.1:0-21285 GCA_949634005.1 Mallotus japonicus
TATATAGCAATGATGTTGTGGCACTGTCGAAGAGATATTGAATTTGAACCCAAAAAATGTTTTTGCATATGAGTGGTTGCCAAATAAAAGATTCTTCCTCAATGGTCCTAACTCCGAACTCAAATAACACAAAAAAGAAAAAAACATAGTGGGGAGGGGACCTTATTATCAGGGCTTATTTTCAAGTAAAACACCACGTACACTTCTCTGCTTCCCTATAATTCCCACTATCAATGGTGCAGAGAAAGAGAACACTGCTATAGCCTCTCTGTTGTATTTTCTTTTTCTTGTTAGGTACTTAGCTCAAAAAGATCATTTTGTTTTTCCCTTCTAATTTAGTTGGGTTCTTTGGTTTATATAGTTTCTTTAAAGCAACTATTTTTTTTGATAGGTTCTCAAGATTATATTGGCACTGAACAGAAGAAACACTGCAGACTTTTGGTAGAGTTTCCCCCACTTATATTAAATTATTTTGATTTAATTCCCATCTCACTTTTCTTTAACTAGTCTTCTTTTGATCTTTATTTCAGTACTGTCTTGTCCTCCTTTTTCTCTTCACTAGTTTTAAACTTCATTGGCCACCTTAAAAACACACACAAATTAGAGAGTGAAGATACAGAGACGAAGAGAGAGATGGCTAAAGAAATGCAACCTAGCAGCATGTACTTGGAACAAGTAGATGTTGAAGGATATGAAAATGGTGGAGTTCGCAAGAACTTGGATGATGATGGTCGACCTAAAAGAAGTGGTACGCTATATATATACACGCAGAGAGCCATTTTCTTGAATTTTCTTTTCATTTCTTTGATGGGTTCTTCTTGTTGTGTGTTTTGTTTTTGAAGGGACATGGTTAACTGCCAGTGCTCATATCATCACTGCTGTGATTGGGTCAGGAGTGTTATCTCTGGCATGGGCAATAGCTCAGCTAGGCTGGGTGGCTGGCCCAGTTATTCTCATGGCGTTCTCGTTCATTACCCTTTTCACTTCGACTCTTCTCGCAGATGCATACAGGTCGCCTGATCCTGTCACTGGCAAGCGAAACTACACCTACATGGATGCTGTGAGATCAAACTTAGGTGAAACATGCTAATTCAGTGATATCTATATATTGCCAAAAATCGGTGCATGGACCCTCTTTAAACTCATAGTATATTGGTGACCCAACTTAACCCTTCATCTTGCATGTGCATCTGCAGGAGGCTGGAAAGTTACCTTCTGTGGGATAGCTCAGTATGCAAATCTAATAGGGATCACCATCGGCTACACAATTACAGGATCTATTAGCATGGTGTAAGTATCAGTTTAAAAAATATATATTTAAATTTTCTATTATTAATTGAATTCTGAGAGTTAATATGACGAGTTCGGCTCGAGTTTTTTAATAGAATTTTATAAAAAGTTTATTAAAATAAAATATTTATTTTTTATCAGGGCTGTGAAGAGGTCAAATTGTTTCCACAAACATGGGCATAGTGCAAAGTGCCACACATCAAACAATCCATATATGATCATCTTTGCTTGTATCCAAATCATTCTAAGTCAAATACCAAACTTTCATAAGCTTTCATGGCTCTCAATTCTTGCTGCAGTTATGTCTTTCGCCTATTCTTCTATTGGCCTTGGTCTTTCCATAGCAAAAGTAGCAGGTAACGAAAATTAAACTATCGTTCTTTGACCATCTTTTTTTTTTAACAAACTTTGACCATCTTCATTTAACTCATTTGTTTTTTAACGTGTTTTATACTTCACCTACCAACAGAGTCAAAATTAGTATTTATTAGCGCCTTTAAATTTCACTAAAACTTGTAAGATAAGAAAGTGATTTATGATTATTTTTTTTCCTTTAAACGTTTTTAGTATTCAATAGTCACGGGAGCTCTAATTATTGCGGAGTTTCAATTTGATGAATTTATACGGAAGATAAAACTCTCTTAATATTTTATAAATGATTAATTTTTAAAATTATTTAAGGTATAATTTTAAATTTTATTATTATTAATTTTTATTTAATTTAAAATATATTTAATATGATATAATTTATCAATATTTAAATTATTTAATATATAAGTAGTTCAAGTTACAAAAAGTGTAGACATCAGTTGAGGAGAGTAGGGTTCGAACCCCACCCTTCTCCTCTTATGGTGTTAAAAATTTAACCATTTATACTAGCTGTTTAAAAAATATATATATATATATGAGAAATGATTTATAGCCGCCAATAAAATAATAGTGGGTCCCGCGTGAAGTTTAAAAAAAAAAGAATAAAATGAATTGCCTCTCATGTAAGCAGGGACCAATTTTGTTAAAAAAATAAATTTCATTAAAAAAATACGGTCCACGTCAAAACGGACAACTATACGTATTATTGCTTTATATATATATATATCATTAAAAGTTGGTTTCATGTATGAAAAATCGGGTATGAAATTATGATTGATTAGGTTTGCAATTAAGCTAATTACGAAATGTAATTATATGAAGGTGGGACAGATGCGAGGACAAGCATAACAGGAACAACAGTTGGGGTGGACGTGTCAGGAGAACAGAAGATCTGGAGAGCACTCCAATCTATAGGGGATATTGCTTTTGCATATGCTTTTTCTACAGTGCTTATAGAAATACAGGCAAGTCGACATCTTCATCCTCGAAAACTCCCTTTTCTTATTGATCAAACAGAGAAAATAATTACCATTTTCCATGCCTTGATTACATTAGAAGTTAATAACAAAGTATATATATATAAAAAAATTATCTGTTGTCAATAAGACAAAATCTTAAACTCTGTAGTAATGGATAAAACTCAGACTGTGTCTGTATCCTCCTCCTTTAATTGATCATGTAAAACAAAATAAAGAAATTGAAAAGTGTGCCGGATTAAATGTTGATATGGGGTTGGTTGGTTTTATTGCTGCTGCTGCTCCTCCTCTTTAGATTTCGAAAATATTGTCTACTGGATGTTGGCTTAATTGGCTAGGATTCAGAGCCTGCTAATTTCTTAAAACAAAGTAGTATTAAGTGGTTTAAGTGTTTTCAGCAGCACCAGCCTCGTAAAAGAAAAGAAGTGCATGAAGATCTATACATAATTAAAGCTATATCAAAACTATAACATATGATGGACATTAAAAACATATATATATAACTTGTCTAAATTAAACCAGATTAGTCCAAATCTAATAGATTCTGGATGCCAATTGTTCAGACTAGTATTAATGTACATAACCATATGTGACATAATGAGAGATATGTCTATGGTTGAGTGATTGCATTGGCAAGTTGCATATCCTAATTGAATGTAGAACTCACGTGCATACACTGCTGTGATAAGGACCAAAGAAGGCCTACGCTCCAAAATTTCCATATATAAAAGGAAAGCTCTGGACGAGTTCTCTGAAGTCAGAAGGAAGGAGACTATATTAATAATATTAATGTTTCTCCATCCTAATTCCTAGGGGTGTTAACTTGCAGTGCAATGTACTGTAGTTAATGGGTTGTATTGTAGAGATTCCTGATGGACCATGTAGAAAATTCTGGACCACTATCCAGAGTTTGGGCTAATGAATGTGATTGCCTCTTGTTTGTGTATGTTCATGAGACAAAGATGTTGAAGAAGCCCACCTTCGTACTTTTAACATTTGTCCCATTCTTGCATCACCTTCCAAGGTACTACTGTTTGATGCCATACCCAATTTTAAATTTGTCTCATCTAATGAGTAAAGCCCCTGTCGCTCTTCGACAAGTCGTTTTAGTTGGCCAATTTCTTTTTGACAGCAACTGTTCCTCACAATCACAAATGCTTAAAAAGCCAGTGGCATCATTGGGTCCGTCCCCCACTATTATCTTTGTTCTTTGGCGTCGTGTAACTCTCAATACTTGCATGTGCAAGCTGCATTTCTACCATCTTCGTATGGAGATTTACAGTCTTCATTTTTACTCATTTACCATCTTTATTGACTTCTAATATTCTTTCAAAATAATACAATTTACAATTGACATGAAGCTTATTTTTTTCCTTCCCTTCAATCTCGAACAAGAACAAGCAGCGAAATTGCAATATATCCCATAACAATGCTCACATAAGCTATAATTCACATAAAATTGCATTGCAGGACACAATAAAATCAGGACCACCAGAGAACAAAGCTATGAAAAGGGCATCCTTCGTTGGAGTCCTAACAACAACCATATTCTACGTCCTATGTGGTTGCGTTGGTTATGCAGCGTTTGGAAATGATGCTCCTGGCAATTTCCTCACCGGCTTTGGATTCTATGATCCCTTTTGGCTGATTGACATCGCCAATATCTGCATTGCCATTCACCTTATCGGCGCATACCAGGTAAGTTTCTCTAAGAACACATGCTGTACTCACTACCAGTAACTTTGTGTAATGTATGCACCCAAATAGTCACTCTAAAAATGATTCAAATGCATAGGTCTTCTGCCAGCCAATCTACAGTTTTGTAGAGAAGAAATGCCACCAAACGTGGCCAGAGAACAAGTTCCTAACAAGTGAACATGCAATTAACATTCCATTTTATGGCGTGTATTACCTCAATTCCTTCAGATTGGTGTGGAGAACTATATATGTTATAGTGACAGCAGTAGCAGCCATGACTTTCCCATTCTTCAACGACTTCTTGGGACTTATAGGAGCAGCCGCGTTCTGGCCATTGACAGTTTACTTTCCCATAGAGATGCACATTGCACGCACGAGAATGCCAAAATTCTCTTTCACATGGACATGGCTGAAAATATTGAGTTTGGCTTGCTTGGTAGTATCACTTGTTGCTGCAGCTGGGTCGGTTGAAGGTCTGATTAACTCTCTCAAGACCTACAAGCCCTTTCATTCCTAGCAAGAGCAATAATTCACTATCGTATAGTGTGCCTACTCTGCATCAAGGTTGAATTTCCAGTAGTAGATAATTAATCATGTTTGAATCCCCTCAGTATTCTATAATACCAAACTGCTTGTACTACCCTATCAATTAGCAGTAAGTAAAGCCTGCTTTCTAAGTTTTGCCAACTGCCCCATCATTTCCCCACCAAAAACACATATCCATGCGAGAGGAAAATGTGATATGCATTCATGCAAGTAACAGAGCATAAAAAGCATGCCTAAATGGTAGCAAATATGTTTTTAAGTACAAGAAGGGCCTTACTGAATTTGCATCACAGCATTATATCCCAGAGGCTGTGAATCAGTCATCACAAGAATATATATCATATATCTCCAAACAAGTTCTAGTTCGCAAACAGCAGCATCTGTATAAATTATCAAGCTGGTATCAACCCATGAGCAGAACGGCTCATACATTTTTGCCTCATCACTTGGTTCAAAGCCAACAGATCATATCTTTAACTAGTTTTGAAGCGCTCAAAAGCAGTGATCAACAAAGAAAGTAGTATGAACATTCATAGTCTGAAAAGACATGGTATTTCACACCATCTGATGATGAGAAATGAAATTTTACCAATTAAAGAACTGATTTCACATTACAAGCTCAAGAATTTAGTAGGATTTGCATTTTCAAATTGACATAACCTTAAGCTAAAAGCTAAAACCTACAAATATCACGCTTTTGTTCTCACATCTTTGATACTCATCTGGCAGAATAATTTTCCTCCAACTTTCAATAAACATGTAATGTTCTCATCTCTCCATTCTAGATGCACTTTGGGACTTGGATCATCTGGAGAGTCTTAACTCATATCAACAAAATTCATCTCCCATCCTCAAGAAGCAAATAAACTACCATTATACAAACAGCAATCAAGTGTCTTAATCGTCAGTCATGTACTGATTCAGTACTCAAAAAGTAACATTATCTCTTTTATTTTATTGGTTTCAATCATATAAGATGAACAGAAAGAGAGATCACATGTGAGCAACAAGTATTCAGACTTATCTGACTGCCAGTCATTCAATAGAAAGTCACTGATTTCTTCATGAAGTAGACACTGGATACATTAGACTTGGTGTCGCATAGATAAAATTGTAAGTGGTCTTCGATTCATAATTACTTTTTTTTGTAAATAGACTATATATGACTCTTTGGATGCCAACCAGAACATATAAGATACACAAAGGATTCATGTAGGCAGCTCCATTTGGTTTTTGAGTTGATTCTCTTTTCAGGAGAAAACTGCTTGTCTCTGCTTTCAATCATCTTTAAAATGCATGTGCTGGATTATTAAATGGTGAAAACAAAGTCAACTAAAACTTGTTAAAATTTTTCAGAATCTATATATATATTAAAAGGAGAAGCACAGAGAAGAAATTAACCACAATTGACACGTGGCACTATTTTTTCAGATTTCTACTAATAATTTACAAAAAGTCATGTATATTAACGTTTATAAAAGTGGTGTCTTTTATTTTTAATTTTTCTAAGTCATATACTTTAGAAAACGTCTATCAAAAATGGTGTCTTTTATTTTTGATTATGCAAGAGTAATATACTCTAGCAAAAAAAAAATTTATATTCAGTTTTTGATTCCTTTTCAAATTTAAATTCTATCAATTTATCCAATTTTATAAATACCAAATTTCTATCCATTACAAGAAATCACATATTAGTCTTTTTCATCCTCTTACAGATTTTATATTCAAATATTTATTCATGTAGGTAAGTCTCCTATTTTCTTTTATACTCTAAAAAAATTTTAAATCACTTTCGTATAATTTATATTTTTATTTCAATACAAATAGATATTGTAATTCTCCGCGTTTCACGCAGGCACATGTCTAGTTCTAATAAAAGTAGACACAAATAAGAGAAGGTGAAACTTGCAAAGTGGTTTCATTTGACAGGCTGAAAACTCCAAGCGTGAGTTCTAATGTGGTGAAAATGCTATAAAGCCAAATCCATGTAAATAAACAGGAAGAGCCAATACTAATCAGTAATCAAGGACTCCTTGCAGTTTACTAATAATTTATCATTCAGAAAAACCAAAAATGTAAGTGTTGTTGGCCAACTCTAATGGGTGCCATAGGTACATTTTCACCGCTTGCATTTTATGCATGCCAACCATCAAGGCAACAATAGTATCTGAAAATTATATCTTTTTCACCATAAAGTTCAAATGGGTTTCGCTGTACTCACAAGAACTGCCAAGTCAGATTTGTGACTATCTTCAATCTTCAAAATTACTAATTTAGTTCCTTCTGCAGATACAACAAGAAACAAGTAGTTAATAGAATATTTGAACAATGTAGTATGAGTGTATATAACTAAGCAAAACTTTGAAAATTGCCAATCCAGGGCCTGGGGGAAGAAGGGCAAGAGGATTTTTACAAAAATTACCTCAATATAATGATCAAGCAGACTCCCTTTCACTCATCACGAATGCTTGAATAAGACTCTGAGCTGCATGGGTTTGTTCAGGTGTCCCAGATATTATAATTACAGTTTCTGCTGCCCCAGGCTTCGGCTCCGTAACTGTAATTTTTGCATCCGAAATCTGAAACAGAGTGGCCATAATGAAATTTTTAGACCCATATAGACCAAAGCTTCTTGCCAGAAACATTTTGATTGAGAGAGTTCTAAAAGGTATACAATGAACATCTTGCACTTGTGCAGGGAAAAACATTTATTACTAGAAACCAGCAACTAATCCAGCTAAACCTTGTTAGAGAAATCAGTCTTCAGCTGATAGATGAGGAACAAATATGGAATTAAATTATCATAGATAAACTTGAAGGGATAAATCAAGCGTAAGCTGTCCAGGTCTAAAAATTACTATGAACAGATCTCACCAACCACAATGACCAAATAGTAGATTGAAATCCCAAGAAGATAAGGCAGGAGACAAGTTTTGAGCGAATCCAAATGCCTCACTAATTAATCAATTTATGCAAGCATTCTATATCTATGGACACAATCTTCAAGCAGACAAATATAGTTAATATTATTCAGAGGCTTCCAACCTAAAATGACAGTAGACACAATATCCTTTGATATCAACAAGCAAAATCCCAAAGAATTTAGGTCACATAAGAATATGGAAAAACACAAAACCACTGAACCCATGCCAATGCAGGTGGCTAAACATTCCCTGATTTAGTAAGACATGTATCTGGTAAAAAATCACAGGTGAGGCTTATAGTGTTTTCTTAATATATCATTTTCCCCAATGAGACCAAATTTAATCATATCATAGCAATAAGAATTATCTGGCACTACAGCACTGCAAATGGACCAAACTGAATGGTATTTAGATTCTATCACTTGTTGAATAATTATGCTCACTGGCATATGATTGTTTTAAGTTGATTATGCAGCCAACAAAAATATCCAAACAAGAGTTGATAATCTCACGAATGTATCTCATAATTTGCCACCTGAAAGATGCCCCAACTCTCATGCATTTAGTGGTGACACTTTTGTGCCTTTAGTAGTTCATTATTACAGTATCCAAACAAGAACTACCTGACGAATTTGTTTCAGACATGCACCATCTTCTCCGTATATTGCAGGGACCACAGAACGAGGAACAATAACTTCAACAGTTGTACTTGTAATAATAGCAGGATGGTTTACACTACAAACAAGTAATATCAAGAAAATAAGAAAAAAAGCCATAGCAACATCAAAGATGATAAATGTGAAAATTAAAATCCTTGGACCACAATGAAAGAACTCAATACACATACCTTCCAAAGCCAGACATTCTTCTTTGGGGATGCACTCCAAAGTCTGGCAAGCCCATCGAGGCACCGCCATCAATGAGTCCCTGCAAACCAGTTCAGGAAAGAAATAGCAAAGTCACAGCTTATGTTAAATTGTTACAAAAATAATTTCTAAATTCTTAAAAGTAATTTAAACAATAAATTCTGCTGCTTCAAAATATTTTCAACATTCATTCCTATATATCCAAGATGGAAATGAGATGATCCTAGATGTAGAGCTGCCATTAATACACACGAAGAAAGCTCACATTGAACCAGTAGAGCAGAAAAGATGGTCTTTACCTGGGGACCCCAAGGTCTTCTTTCAAAATGTGGGGGCATGCCTGGTCTGTGAATATTATGCATGAAAGGAGGGCGATCATCATGAGGATGGAAACCAACATGTGGAGGTGGGCCACCCATGCCATCAAAATTATGAAACGCATGGAATGGAGGTGAGAATTCTCTTCTTCCCACATATGGAGGAAATGGGGGCGCTTGATCAAGAAAGGCAGGATTTGAAGGATGGTCCATAGAAGGAAATACATCCCGGAAGAAATGATTGCGTAACCTAGTAGTTATCTGCAGAAGTGCTTCTTGAACTACTTCATGTTCCCCGTTTATCTGTCAAAAAAGGAAAACTAACTTGTATACAAAAGTTCTAAGAAAATTTTGTTTAAAAAATATAAGAAAATGGGGGCTTTGTGGACAACAAACAACAAATGCCCAACCTTATCAAGCTAAAGGAAACACACATAAAGAATGCACCTGAACCACTTCTTCATTTTCTGAAGCACATTTTGGGACTTGATCCTTCCCCAATATACGAATATATGCCCCAGTTGACTTCCTCATTTCTGCCATGATGGCACCACCCTTGCCGAGGAGACAACCAATTTGATTCGAGGAGACAAGCAGCCTTGCAATCACAGCCTTGTCCTTGCCTTCAGGTAAAGGTAAAGCCCTAGCAATCCTGGCTTGCGCACGAAGAACTGCATCTTGTGCAGCCGATATCCTGTCATCCGGGTGCTGCAATGGTTGATTGGTCGACAGCATAATATAGATAAATAAGCAAAAAGAGACTAAAATATTAACATTTTTCACAAGCATGCTTTGTTAGAGAAGCAAAACCGTACTGCTGGACCAGATATGAGAATGATGCGGTCTTCTGAATCAGAAACGCCTTCCAAAACTTTTATCTCACAGCCTGTTTCTTGCTGCAGGGTTTTTATTATTGCTCCTCCTTTTCCAATGACACCTCCTACCTTCTCATCAAAACACAGCAAGCGGAAAGTTATCATGTCTGGCACAGGCCTCATTCGACCAGGCATACCCCCTTCATGAAATTCTCGAGGTCCAACACCGTAATTAGTTCCTCGAGCATTAAAAGGATGGTATGGTGGTGGATATGCTTCTGGCCTAGGAAGAGGATGACCAAATGAATGAGATGAAGGCCCTGTTGAATTTGGGGGGAAAGAGTCACTATCCTTGGGTGGGTTCTCCAAAAGCTGCTGAGCAACTGATTGAAGAGCTTTCCTAACTGCATCAACCTCTCCTGCAATCTACATCATAACAATGGAAAAACAAAAAGTAAGAATTGATATGAGGGATCAAAATAAGCACCAGAGAATAATTCAGACAGACGCTTGATTCTTGTTTCATTGCTCAAGACAGAAATCATGATCTATTTCTGTAGGACTGCAGCTCTAAAGTTCAAGTGCCTACTCATTGTGCAAGAAGTAGATGCAAGATCAAACGCATATAATGATGACTCATGGAACTAAGCTCAACTTTGCAGGAAAAAAAAAAATTAAGTGACTAATGCTCAACTATTTGATAAATAAGAAATTGCAAAAATTGCCTAAATATATAATATGACAATTGGACACAAAACTTCCCCTCTTATAAAAGAAAATTAAAAAATTTTGGAGGGTCTCCTTCCATTTGTAAGTCCAACATTCCACATTTCCATTCTAATTCCACACATTACAAAATTTCAACCCCTTTATGTACATGGTGACTGAAAAATCTGGTTTCCATGCCAATAACGCAGTTAATTAGAAACAATAAAACATAACATCTAATTACCTGAACTAGTTCATCATTAGGTGATGCACAAGTAGGAAGTTTATCCCTAGGCAGAATCCGAATCTGTGCCCCACTTTCTGCTGACATTTGCTTGATTACACTGCCACCCTTTCCCAAAAGGCAACCAACTTGGCTAGACAGCACAAGTAACCTCAAAGTAAACGTAGAAAGCTTTTTCTTTTCCTCATCCCCTCCATCCATCTCCGGTTCCGCTTCAATCATTCTTTCAAATACAAGCACCAAAGCTTTCTGCAAAGATGAGGTTTCCCTTACCGACTTGGACGAGTCTTCTACAGAAGCAATTTCCTTACTTTCATCATCCTCACCACCACCACCAGTAGCTTTTTTATCATCACCCTCTTCACCCACATTAGCCTCTTTATCATCACTATCCCCTCTACTCTGTTCAGTACTATTGACATCAATTTCCTTATCAGAACCTGCAATAACTACTACCCTCTCATCACTTCCAGGGACAGTTTCCTCAACTCTAACCTTCGCACCAGTTTCTTGACGGATTTGTGATATAATGGCACCACCTTTACCAATAACACCACCAGTTTTCGACGCAGGACAGAGTATACGGAATACTACACCACGGCCAGGAGAATTAAAGGCAGCCGTCTTTTGCAACTTCCCTTTTCCATTACTCTCCGTATGATTCCGATCATGTGACCTCTTCGCCGGAGTCAATGCAGTAGACATTCCTACAGATGTTCACTGTGAATTGCGTACCATTAATTAACAAAAATACATTCAAATAAACTCAAACAAACGAAAAATTCAGAACCATAGCTCAAAGAATTGACTACTTACAGAGATTGTTTGTGCTTTTTCTCCGCAAAATCCCTGTGAAAGAGGGCTTTTTTTTTTTTTTTTTTTTTTTTACTCTGTTGTGTAAGTTGTGTTTTGAGTTTAGTATGGGATAAAAATGGTGAATCGGTTTTTTCTCAGAATCGGATAACCGACCCGATTATAATTCGAATACGTTCAAAGCCGAGACTCGTAAATCGTAATGATGACTAGGCCTATTAGTAGAGTCGTACTCATATAGCCCAACTATGACAGGCCCGTCCGTTGACGGTACAATGATTAATAATAATTTTTATTTTCTTCATTCAAATTCTTAAAAAAAAAATTATCTACTAGCTTGTTAGTGTTATTATAAAATTAAAAAAAATTTGCAAGTCTCGTTAACTAAAGTTGTGAATAATTTAATTTTTAATTTTAATAATTTTATGGATTGAGTCAAGGACTATTTCAATGTTGATACACGGCTTGATTAACCTAAGAGCAAAGAGACAATGATGAAAATCTAAATAAAATGAATTTGATAGTATAAAGTTCAGTTTTTCTCTCTTAATGGGTGGCTCAAAGAAATTTTTTTGATAAAATGGATCACTTAGCACTAAGATGACGTTTTAATGATATTGAACTGTTTTTAAAATAGAGAAGAAAATTTTATTCCAATGCAATTTTTTCTAATGGTTAACACGAGAAGATGTTTTTAACCAATTGGGAACGTGAAGGAAGTTAGGAGAGGTGATTTTTTTTTTTTTTAAGGAAAATAAGAGGAAAGCATAGAGAAGAGGGGGTGGTTGGGTGACTAGTAAAAAAAAAACGTGAAAAAAAAAGCATGGGAGATTGAAAAATCCATAGAGGGTAAAAGAAAAAACACAACTAAAAGGAAGAAAAAAAAAAGAGAATTAAGAGTCAATTAAGGAAAAATATTTAGAGAAAGGGAATTGGTGATTGTTCATATAGTTGAAACCTAAAACACGAAGAATGAGCTGAAACAACTGGGAAGAAAGACATAGATTCAAACTTGTCAAGAAGGGAGATTTTGGATTTCACACTTTCAAAAGCTTGTTGCAAATCATTAAGCAATTTTTTTTTTTTTTGAAATAATCATTAAGAAACTTTAAGGATTAAAAACATGGTACAAAATTTGTACAATAAACCGTAAGGCTCATTTTATTTTTATTTTATTATTATATTTTTTTTGTTGTTCATCATTTTCATCACAAGTTACAGTTTCTAAACTTTTATCTAGGATGTAATGCCTATAATTGTTTTCAAGTAATTGTGTTTGTGTTTTTTTGTTTGTAATTTTTTTTTTTTTTGCTTGTATTGCTATTGATTGGAATTTTAAAATAATATTGTTCTGATTTTGTTTCTGGGTGCTAAAACGATGCTTTTTTAATAAGGCGCCGCTTTTATATGCTAAGGTAAATTCACTTCGTCTTAGTAATGCAAAAACAACACCTTAACCTAAAAGCATCACTTTGATTTCATCATGTTCTTGTTGGTACAAAAATTTATTTATTTTTTGCATATTTTCTTACATTAAATTTTTCGAAAGTTCCTTTGTGCTGTGCTTATTGTCCTTTTAAATTAATTTTGATATATATATATATATATATACATTATTTTATTTTATTTGATATTCTAAATATTAACTAAAAAAATTACTTAACCATAACATAACAAAATATTATTCTTTAATGATGTCCATGGAGACTTTGATTTTTTTCGGCCAATCATGGAGACTTTAACTAGGTAATATTATTTTATAATTTTGATGAGATTACACAAATATTATGCTGTAAAATGTCTAGTCAAAATTTGAAGTTTGCCTATAAACTCGTGGAGGAATTTCTTACATTCCCATTTTTCTTATCAAACAAGTCATGCATAAATTCTTAATCAAAACCCCAAAATTAAATATTTTTCAGCAAAATCGACTCCAAAGACAATTAAAATTGCCCTTCATTAATACTAATTTTTTTTTTATTTTTTTAATAATTACAATTAACAGGGAAAAGAGATAAATCTATATAATTCGAATTAATCACGATATTCATCAATTGATAAAATTCATAAGAATTCAAAAGAAAATTCAAGAGTGAATCTCTAAAAGAGATATCTAACATCACCCCCACCCACTCCAAGGTGGGGGGAATCTTTGGTTTTAATTATAATAGAGATTGATCAAATTGGAGGGAGTAAAGTTACGCACAAGAATTCAAGGAGAAACCGTGGCTGGCTATCCACGCAGGATGAAGAAAAATCAAGTGGACAATGATGAAGATTCAAAGCAGCTTATAAAAAAAGTCAAGAAATTAATGAGAAATAGCAGACACCTTGATTTATATACGTATGATAATGCCCTACATGATTCTTCTTCTTCTTCTAAAAGGGTCTCTACCTTTCTTTTTTGAACAACTACCTTTCTTTTCTATACTTCTACAACAAGCCATTTTCCATTTTCAAAGCTTAAGCTTTTGCATGCAATAATTCAGCCAAAATTCCTTGTCAACTATTATCTTTTATTTATTCAGGGTCTATTCTATATAAAATTCCCGGTCTGTTTCTTTGGGCCAAAGAAAGCGAAATCGTAGCCCAATAATAATAATAATAGAACGTTAGCCGTCAATTGAACCTACCACACAACTTAACCCGCAAGTCTTTTTCTTTTTTCCGGCGAAAACGTGCATAACGCTGGCCCAGTTACTTTACTCCTTTAATTCGCTAAAATACCCCGACTATTTGCGCATTCACCGACTTAACTGCAAGGGTATTTTAGTCAATATATAGACCTCAGAAGAATCATTTCTCTTGGCTATATATTACCGCTTCACATGATTTGTACCGTTGATTCTACCCGTTCTTGTCGATTTCGAGAGACCATTAAAAGCACCAAAACAATAGGAAGCAGCTATGGCTCAAGAAGCTGCAAAGAACATGGTGGAATCCACCGCTAGGGTTAGGGTTCCGTTGTCTCTTGCCTCATCTTCTTGCTCTCCTCCGCCGAGGACAACTGCTGTTCCTGCTGGAGATGCCAGCTGCTGCCGGAATTATGATAATTTTAAAAGGAGTGACGTGCCGGCTCGGTTTATGTACTTTAATCACGACAATTCCTGGACAGATTTTCCGAAAGAAGTTATCGTTTCGTTGAAATCAGCTTTCCTGGACCGAAAACCGCTGGTTGACTTGTCGATCAGTGGCTGCAGGTATCTTTTTGATTTCGTTCGTATGTTACAAACTGATTTTGACTCCGGTACTCAGCGATCAATCGCTTGGATTGATGAGAAAGGGAAGTGTTTTTTCCCTAAAGTGTTTATCGGTGAGGATTTTGATCTGAAATCGGAGAGACCAGAAAATCCGAAAATTGAAATTGAAATCCGTATCGGGAATAATAATGAGAACAAGAACAAGAACGATAATGTTCAGATTAAACGAAAGAGGGAGGGGTTAGGGTCACCGTTGTGTAAGGAAGAGCCTGAGGTGAGCTCCTCAATGAAGGGGGACGTTGTGAAACGGCAGCGTTTAGAGAAGTGGCCGAATTGCTGTAGGCTACTGAGCGAAGAGGAAAAAGTTTATGCTATGGTTAGGGATTGTTTTTTAAATGGGATGAGGAAAGTTGACCCTGGCGTTACAATTTCTGCAATTCGTCAATATGTAGTTGAAGCTCCTATGGACATAGCGCGTTACTTTGCATTCAAACAGCAGATTGAGGTTACTCAAAAAGCCAAGCATAGGGATGGTGCGGCCAAAGTTGTGCATGCCTGGTATGGCGCATCAGTGAAAGATGTGGAGAGTGTTTTAGTGCATGGATTTGGTGTGCCTAGTAAGGTGTATGGCCCTGATTCTCATGGTATTGGTGTTTATTTGTCTCCTGTTGGATTGCCACATGTAAGGTAGTGCCTCCTTTTTTATTATTTTTTGTTTTTTTGCTGTTAATACTGTGTCTATAGTTTTTGGTGATCTGGGTTTATACTGTGTCTATTGTGTTGTGTTCAGTGCCAAATTAGCAGAGGTGGATGAGAATGGTGAGAAGCATCTTGTACTGTGTAGACTTATATTGGGTAATCTCGAACAAGTAGGGCCAGGGTCTCAACAAGATTGTCCTTCTAGTATCTATTTTGATACTGGTGCAGATGATGTTGTGAATCCCAAACGTTTTGTTGTTTGGCCATGCAATATGAGCAGGCACATTATTCCTGAGTTTGTTGTGAGCTTCAAATATTCACTGCAATATTTTCATGGTAAATGTTTGTTTCTCCTTGTCACTGTGGTTGCTTGCTTGCGCATTAATGGTTACTTTTAGGATGGCAATTCATTGGGTTTGTTTGTTAGGACAATTTAAAGGATCAACTGGCGTGAGATATCCCCTTGATAAATTACTTTCAAAATTGAGGAATTTGCTCCCTCTTGCCAAACTTCAGGAAGTGGAGACATTATATAATACATTCAAGGTGTGTAGCTTACCTTTATCATTGTTGTTAGTGTTGTCCAAGGAAAAATTGGAAAATGGCATGATGCACAAATTTGTATTTCTTTTTGGCTTAATACAGGCAGGTAAGTTGGCTCAGGATGTCCTCATAAAGCAGATACGGTTGGTTGCGGGGGATGAGGTGCTGCTGTCTTTAATTAAGGAGATTCGAGGGGAATGAGCTTTTTCTGGGTTTGTTTTGTTTCTTTGGGATAAACATATACTATGGTTAACTAAAATGCATAGGATTTCCATTAGAAATAGAAGGCTATTTTGTGAAACATCAAAACACCATGCTAGCCTTTTAAAAAAATGTAGCAGACACAAAATTATTTTTCTTTTTTTTCCCCAATATAATGTAGCAGATATGGTTTCATTTCCTTGGGAAAGTATTCCATTTTTTTTAGTGATTATTTTTTTATTTCAACTTTTTTTGATTGAAACCCCTATGAGGTGCATGGATGTAATTCTATCAAGATAGAAGTATACTGTGTCGTAATTGAGTGCATGGATTCGTGTGTGTAATTGCATTCTTGCTTGTTTTAGGAACATTTTAACAGTGGAAATTCTGTTCAATTTTGAGTTTTAGCATTTAATGTGCAAAACTTAGAATTTTCAACTCCATGTAACCTTTTATATTCATGTGAATGAGATTTGAGATATTGCAATCAGTCTACAGAACCTTAAGTTTCAAACTGGCATCGCTTGGTAAAATTATAATTAACATCTTTTAAGCAAAATATCTTTCATTTTTTTGAACTTGAAGAGAGTATCAAACTAAATATCTCTCTTGTTCAATATTAAGGAACTCATTGCAACAAGAACTTTAATGCTTGGGATTTATTGGGAAGTATAACCAGGCCACTACTTCCACCCTGCACAAAAGAGTAAATGGTGGGTTTTATGCATCTCTTTTGATCACCCTCGATTGCAAAAAATTGGATGTTACTTTTATCAGAAGTAATTATCTTCTTTCCATGGACTTATTTGTCTATTTAATCTTGCAGTCTGTGTGATGTTTGGAAATAAACTGTGACATGTATTATGTGAAGTATATATAAAAAACATAAGGCTAGGCTTGTTTATTTATGAGTCTGTGTTATCAAGAAAGATGGAGAGGAAGGAAGAAGGGGGGGGGGGGTTAAAATTTGGTATCATGCCATCTCTATTTGTAAAAGTGGAAAAAAAAAAAAAAAAAAAAAACGAAAACCTTGCGGTTGATTGGGCAACTTGACATGTGTGGCTGCTATTCTATGTGAACTTTTATTTTTAGAGATTGGGTCTTTAATACTTGCATGTGTGTGCCAGAGAGAGATTTTTAGTAGTATCTGAATAAGGAAAAAAGATTTTGCAGGTTACTATTGTGGACTTGCAAGGACTAAGCTATTTCTGTAGCTAAAAATGATCTATTTGAATTGTGGAATACTGTCTGAGTATCTAATTCTGGACATTTTCATGTTAGCAGCACGAGGTTAGCGTTGCTGATTGAGATTTATTCAGTTCCGTGTTTGGTTTGTTGATCCTAGCTAGGGTACTGCCATACTGGTTTGTGGATGCTAGCAAGGGTACTGGTTTGTATATGCTTTCTCTTTTATTTCTTAAATGAATGTAGCGAGATTCTATATATATGACAATATATTTTGGAATTTAGTTTCCATCTATTTTCCTTTTTCAGGTCAGGCAATTATTTCTGAGGCTGATAAAGTTGCTATAGTTGCCAAGTTATGTTCAGCCTTGCAAATTAAGGTAAAGTTGGGTTCTGGAAACATTTCTCGTAATCCTGAAAAAATACGGTGGAAAGAAAAAGACATTGTTTTTGAGCCAGTGCACGCTGCTATGTTCTTTTTTTTTCTCTTTTTTTTTTTGCTCCCAGATAATTTTAAAGTAAATAGTGTCATTTACGGTGACATTTTCTTTCAGTCTACCATCTTGTTTAACACCCAGATTTTTTGTTCTTTCATAGTATGTCCATGTTTGTAGTACATATGGCTAGCTTATTTTTGCATCATAACTTTAGTTTATGTATATTGCTTAATCTTTGTTAGAAGTATTGGGAACATATCTTTTTTAAGCCTGTGTTTGTCATTTTTTACTTTTCATAATTTGTTATGTGTCAGGGTAAGGTGAACAAAGAAATGTGTTTGATAGTTGCTTGCTTGGTTTAATGGATAGATCATATAAAAATAATACATCTGAAGGTTTGGGTATCACTTAGCTTGTGCTGAATTTATGATGTTTAGTAAGTCATGAAGTAGATAATCCTGAAATCAGGAAGCTACCAAGAAGATCACATGAAGATGGTTCATACCATATGAGGCCTACACTTGGTTTTATCTTTGGAAATTTGGAAGGTACTAAGGGATTGGCTGAGAGATTTTGGAGAGGGAGAGGGAGGAAGGGTGCGAGAAAGAGACAAAGGGAAAGAGCAAGAGTGAGAGAGAGAGGTTTCTGTCAGGTTATTGTTTTAGTTGGTGGCACATAGAACTGCATCACATGATTCATATATCGTGCTACTTTATCAGACAAAATTACTAGTAATTGGAATGAAACAAGAGCTAATGTTGAATTGTTATTTTCTCATATTGCTGTTGCTTCTTTGTCTGATCTTATTAAAAGTGCTGTTGAAGTTCTTATATAACATTGTGCGTTGATGAAATATTATGAAGACCTTGTATGTCCAAATTAATTGGGATTTGGATGGACAATGGATTAAGGATGATGCTGAACTTTCCCCAGAAATAGTATTTTCTTGGAGGAACCTCAGCGCTAACCTTGGCTGTAGGTAGTAATTAGAGATTTTAATGTGCTTTATTGGAGGTAATCAGGTATATTTTGTTTCATCTCATTAACCTTTGGTTGAAGATAATAAAACATGGAGTTCAGAAATTCTTTATTATAAATAGAATACATGTTTTTACATTCTCAAGATTTGATGTATGTCATTTGCATAGGGCACTCTGTTTAGTAATATGAGAGTGGTTGAGTAGGGTGAGCATTTAATGTGCTATCTTTAAAATGGAAGGAACATGTTCTAGTTAGGAGCTTCATATATGGTTATTGGATATTGAGACTAATCACATACTTGGCCAGTTAATTGACACTGAGACTAGGAAGCACAGTCAGTGCTGTTGTAGAAGAATCGATTCAGGAATTGTGATTTTATGTTCTTCTGAGTTGAGAAAATTCTATCATTCACACGACAAGTACACATTTTTACTGACTGATGTGATTTACAGTTGATTTTAGACATAAGCGTGTACCATAACAAGATTTCAGTTATCAAAAACAAAGTAAACAATTATAAAGCCAAAGCTGTAGATTTCTTATTGTGACTAAAGCCAAAGCCAAAACAATTATAAGCGTGTATACTAAAGCCAAAGGGATAGAACAATTGTGACTATGACATAAAGATGAGAGATATCAGCAACTGTGAGAAGATGTAGTGAACCAAGCTGAACCTCGTAGCTGATGATCCAGTAGAAATTTGAGCTGGATAGTGATTGCCTCTGTGGTCCCTCAGTGGTGATCCTACTTTGGAGGATCCAAAAGGTAAAGACAAACCGCGAAGTTTCAAGAGAGTTTCCACAATTGATGTTGACATGCGACTATTGTGGGTATGGCTTAAATAATGTAGGCTTTAGTACATCCTGTGGACTGTGAGTGTGCAATTCATTATGCTATGTTTGAATGTAAGGAATTTGAACATGAGTTTTGATTTCAATTAAATCTCTTGTTTGAAATAAATTTACAATGAATTTAAAAGCTCATTTAATTAAAATTAGAAATAACATGTAACTTCATATTTTTTGAAATTCTTATATTTGAAATTCAGTATTTGAAATCAAAAATTTTAAATTAAATAAAACACTGTTAAGAAATTTATTTTTAACATGTCAAGTGAATTATTTTCTTCTATTGTTAAAATTGCCTAATCATTGATTAATTTTCATCATTTGGTTTACATGGATCTCATTGCAGCTTGATTTGCAGATCCTCCTGTTAGTTGGCTAGTTGCAGAGATTAATACAAGTCTACCCTCGGTGCTATCCATTTTTTCACTTCTCTCTTTCAATTTAGTATTGGTTTATTCAGAACACATCTTAGGTAAAGCACATGGTAGGGCTCAACCGATCACTGTTGTGCATAAATTGTGGAGTTATGCATCTTTTAATTCTTGTTTTTTCCTTTCATCTTTCCCAAACCATATTGTAGTGAAAATGTGTGTTTATATGTTATCTGCATTGGGTAAATAACATGTGATTATGATCCGTCAATTATTGCTTCCAGAAAAAGGAAACAATACAATACCATTTAGTGGAAAATATTGAGCATAAAAAAGAATGTAATGCATTATAAACCAAAAAAAAAAAAAAAACTTCAGCAAGTTTTTTGTCTGTCTTTTTTGTACTATCCTTCTCCTTTTGCTATTTGTGCACATTCCTTCTCATAATAATTGATGTCCTTTGAATGCTTTATGTTCAAGCTATGACATCAACTGATCAACATAGTGGAATACGGGCAATGCCACTTGAGAACAAGAAAGAAGAATATGTAAAAATGACCAAGAAAATTTTCTTCAATGTAACAACAGAAAGTCTATAATCTCATCATATCTATCATGCTGGAAGGATCTTTTTTCTCTGGTGTTTTTTTATCTTTATCAAGCTTCACCATTTTAAGGTCTTTATGACCTAAGAGCAGTGATGGGCACTAAGGTCGTGGCCATTAGAAAATCACAATCATTGCACGTTTTGATTGCCCCCACATAAGTGGGAGTAATGTCTGAATCCAATGGCACCCCACTCTTTGGCCCCTTCATGTTTGCCATTGTTGGGAGTGGTGACCATCCCATCCCTATGATTAATTGATTTTTGATAAATTCATTGATACTTTAACCCTCCACTGGACCATACAGCACACTGTTCCAAGCATGGAAAATGATCCAAATTCTAGCCCTTGTATTCGTTTACCATGTGATCATTGAATATATTCCATGCCACAATTTAGAAATTTAACTTTTTGAAAGTTGTATCTTTGAGTGGAAACATCAATCACGATGGATAAGTTGGATGTATTTTTCCAGAGGATTTGTGATTTTCTATTTTCATTTATTTCAAGCCAGCAAATACATTTTAAAAGATACATACAATTATAAGTATAATTAAGAAGTATAAAAATATAAGTCTCTCTTAAATGGTGATAATTTTTCTAATCGCAACGACAAAACATCACAATCCATTTGATGACTTGTTTTGT
>CATIWK010496883.1:0-21207 GCA_949634005.1 Mallotus japonicus
AATTAGTATAAATAAAATAAAAGAAAGAAAAATAAGAAGAAGAGGAAGAAATAAAAATAAACGAAAAATAAACAAATAAACAAATAAAAGATCAAACACTGATGCAGATGCTGTATTGATAGCTCCTCAGAGATTTGGTGATTTGCACCGTTTGAGTTATGGAAATTCGCCTGGAATGATGACTTCGGTTGTCTCTTGAAGTGACTGTGTTTCACAAATCAGTTTAAGGATTCTTGCCTGTGTGTTTAAATGCTTTTCGCAGAAAACTTAGAAGAAGAAGATGAAGAGAAAACTTTTTATTTTGATCACAGAAAACTCAAATCCTCAGCTCCTCCTGCTAAAAATCTTCTCGTCTCCAAAAGTCTCCGTCTTTAAAAAAATATCGTCCCCCTTTAGTAGGCTGTGCTTCGTTGGTTTATATAGAGAACTTAGGAAAAAACCTAGCAGAGTCAAGTTAAACTCTACTACACTCAGGAGATTGAGTTCCTCCTGTGAGGGACTCTCTCTCACTGATATTTCCGTGATTAATCGTGAATTAATCACCTAAGACCTCGTTATCTCATCACTGAACCAATCAGAGCTGAGATACTGAGGTTTATGTGCGTTAAAACACTAAAAAAATCGAAAACAGCGAGTTAAAATGCCGACCCGAAGTCCAGATTGCCGATCGGCAATCTGGATTTCCGATCGGAAATCCATTCTTCCGATCTTCTTTTTTTTTTTTAAACATTTAATTACAAAAAGGTCCCTATAAAAACCAAAACTTTGCAATTGAGTCCTTAAACGTTCTTTAGAAACACAATCAAGCCTCTTTGAGATTTCGAACTCAAACATCCCGAGGCTCATTTTTAATTTTCTCATCATCGGAGTTCTCTGTCGCATCAATGCTCAGCCATCCCAAAATTGGGTGTCTACACATAGTGCCAAGGACTTTCCGTGAGAGTACATATTTTATATGCCTTGAAGCAAACTCACACATAAACATATTCAACCCGACCTTTTGTAGTTTAAAACCCTTTGCCAATCTCCATGCACCATTTAGGGCTCCAAGATTAAAAGGTTTTCCTGTTAATAAGATTCCAACCAAACATCGTTGTTGCTTTTGATCCTTATCCACCCCTTCTCCCTCACACAAATCTACCTCCAAGTTTTCATCACTAGTGAGAGAAAATTTCTCCATCAATTGCCCTAATTCACTCTTCATCTGAAAGAAAAGAAAAAATCAAAGAAAACAAACTACATAATTAATAGAACCACATTTGAAACATCCTTCTCCACTCAAGGGAAAGAAACCCTAACCCTAGCCACCACTAGGTAGGGAGCAAACTCCATAGAGGAAAGATTATAGTCTAATAGCAATTAAGTCCAATTAAAAAAAATTACTTTTGTTAATTTGATATTTTGATGATAGAATTGATATACCATTACATCCATGAAATATGATGGATATTTTTGAATATCACAATATTTCATATGAGATATTGCTAAAAAAAAAACCTATAATTTTTATATCGAAATTCTTCGATATACAAAATATCTATCGATAAATATTTTTTTATTAAATAGTGGTAAATATAATATTGTGACCTAAATTTAGACTCGAAATTAATGTTATAATCACATATTTTAAATGTTAAATGAGATATATTAGTCCCTAAAAATTAAAATTTATTTAAAAATTATAATTTTTAAGTATTTTCATATTAAATAGTGATGAATATTATTGTTATTATATAGAGTAAGAATTTTGAATTTAGACTCAAAATTAACATTTCTCTAATTAACTTTCTTGCAGTGAAAAAACCTGAAAACAATGCTACGTGCTGAAAAACAAGGTTTGAAGTTTCAACCATATCAATCAATTTTTCTCGTCCAATGTAAGGGACAGGCCACAAGTCTCCTAATTAATCTTAAACCTCATATGACAATTGTGAAATGGTTAAAAAAAAGTTACAAGTCTCCAGATCATATCATGTAGTTCTGAAGGCACAATAAATATGCAACAGTAGCAGCTCATGATCATGCTCTACTGCAACCACAATAAAGAGCTCGCTACTACTGTAGCTATGCATAATAATTAAGTGGATCCATGCTACATTGCTACTAATTTGACTACGCAACAGATGCTTATTGCTTCTTACATTTACCCATATAACCATAATGATGAAAAAACTCGTATAAATAGAAACAAAGACAGACAGAGTCAAAAGAAGATGGCATTAACTTGTAAGATGGAATAAGCACAAGACCTCAGTACTTATCCCCTGCAAATGCCATCAATGGACCAGTTGATTGATATATAGATGGATACATAGTAACATTGTATGAGCATTTTCAGATCTCTGCCTGTTGCATGTATTGTTTTTGCTAACATATAAACAAGAAAAAGAAGGCAAAATTAATTCTTAATCCCCCCCGACTTTAAGAAGTGGGTTTCCCATTTCATTTCCTAAACTTGTATTCTAAATACCCATTTCATTTCCTAAACTTGTATTCTAAATGCAAAAGTCTATATTTTTTCATCAGTAGAAAAATCAAATGAACTATTTAACAAAGAATAGGTTTATAAATTAAATGCGGCATAATTTGAATTTTAAATTTCAGTGTGCACTTAAAGAAAAGTGTGAAATTAACGTTTATATACTTCAATTTTAATAACAATAAAAGATTTTTGCTTTGATTATTAAAAATTTTGACATATGTAAAATTTTTTTTGGCCATGGAGGTGGAGTGGAAAGGAGGATCTAAATCATCTACCTCTAAACAAAGTTGACCACATGACTGAATTTAGCCAGTACTAAACGGGTAGCTTAACATTTAAATGTCTAAAAACGTTGTTCCTAATACTTGAACCACTTGAACCAAGTGGCGAGAGCTGACATATGTAATATGATATCATATCTTGTAATAAACTTAATACTTCGATGGATTTCAAAAAATGAAAACAATCATTACCAAAAAAAATGAAAACATGTTATATTACAATAGATTTAATAGAAGTAATTCATTCAGAGTCAAGAACACTATAAACACTAAAATATAAAACATAAGAACTTTTACTATACAAATAAAAATTTATGATTTTTTTTTTTTAACAACAACAATAATTTATGAATTACGATAATGAAAATACACTTAAGGCTGACGGAAGGTACAAAGATCTGGGGATGTTTTTATTTATTTATTTATTGGGTTAGGGTTTTAGTTTTAAGGGTTCCAGAGAGGCTGACAAGTTAACCCTGAGTAGTCACATCAAAAAGGATGTGATGATTATTAAGATTAAAAGCTGAGCAGTGAAAGATCCTAATCTTTACATTTTTTTTACTCCACGCGTATATATATCAATTTGTTTTTCACTCTCCAGCACATTGTTTTATATTCTTAACAATATCAGGGTTCTATTGGTGCGTTAGTGGTGAATATTGTATAGTGGGTTCTTTTTAGCACTTTCCTTGTTGCAAAATATAATGACTAAACAAACGTGAAGTTCCCTCTTACAGCATCTTCTGTCATCCTGGAATAATTGCTAGTGCTACTTGCAAGCTCCTTAGCTTCAAAACTGAAGCAACAATTCACTGAAGAAACCCTACCCATATGCCATTATCTCCTACTCTTGTATATATCACATAAACTAGCCCTAGCCTCTATGAGATTAGACATAACAAAAAGAAATAAAAAAAAAATTGAAACAAGTATGGAAAAATTAGAGAAACTGAAAGAGTGTCAAAACCCAAATCCATATTTGTAGGCAGCTTTTGCTTGCAAAGCTGTTTTATGTTTTTTATCAGCCTGTAAGGCATCAAAAGATATTGCATCGCAGACTATATCTAACATTGGACATTGTGTGCTTTGTGTGTGTTTTTGGATTCTTTTTTTTTTTTCTGGTTGAGCAGTTCTTACATATATGTATAACAGTCAATAGTCAATCCTATAGCTATTGCCTTGCATGCATGGAATATTGGGGAAGATCAGGAGAACTATACATATACACTATACTTGACACTTATCTATTTTGTGACAACTATTGATGAGCACATTGATGCGCACACTACAAAGAACACTGGTCGATTGGCTATGGTATATAATGTAAGCAAACTTCTTCCAGAAAGCGTTTTCACATTTCTGAAATGTTTTCATATCGGAAACTTCAGAAAATTTCTCGAAAACGTTTTGGAACCGTTTTCTTTAAATATGAAAACTTAGGAAACATGTTTTCTACTTAAAACCGAGTTTACAATTTGGAAAATATATTTATTTAGTATTTTTCTAAATAAAAAAGAAGACAAATTAAAAAATAATTTTGTATTTTTCTTAACTAAATAAAAAAATTTATATAATTACACTATTAATTGATAGAATAAATAAAAATTTTTAATATTTATATATAAAATTTATATCCATATATATTCATATATTTTTAATATTTATTTATATATTCCTATTCTTTTAAAATTTATACGTTTTCCCCACGTTTCCATTTTTTATATTTTTAAGAAATATCATTTTATCGTATTTATTTTCACATTTCTCCGTTACCATTTCCGTGCAATATATATGGTCATCTTTTTGTTAAGGAAGAGACTACTTAAACAAAAATATAGCTAGTGGTAATGATGACACGCCATTGAATGCTGAAATTTTCATTTACTAACATGGCAAATTTGCTGTAGGGTCATTTTTTTCTTGTTTACACTCATTGTAATTTCAGAACCCCATTTTTACTCATTGTTTGGCTAGTCCTATACCATATTATTAATTACTGCATGAGCTTTGAAATGTCAACAACAATTCATCAAGATTTCTCGTAATGAATTAATTGCATGCACCCTTATTGGCTTTAATTTACCACCTAATCAGGACAGAATCCTTTGTGTACATTTCAAGTAAGCTAAAACAAGGTGGAAGGATTGCATGTGTATTGCTGTTATTGGAACATTTGGCATATATATACGCATTGTTACTTGTTGACACTGCAGTGAGGCATTATTATTATTATTATCATTCAAAAACTCAAAAACAAAATGGCAAATTTTGCAAGAAGACCAAGTCAAAAGGAGAGAAACCAATTTAGATTAAAATAAAATTTAAATCCTTTATACAGGAGAGGAAACTGAAAGAAAAAGACAGAGCAACACTGCATGTTACCCCTTCTCTTTTATATTGTATTGATTGCACAACCGCAAAACTGTGTTGCTGTTAATATATATATATATATATATATTGAAAAAATTCGAGTCCCCATGCTTCTTCTCTTATTCTTTCTTTTGAATTTTACGTAAATCAGAAGGTAAAAGATACATGTGAGACAGATGAGAGAGGGATGGAGGACATTAGGCAGAAATATATATAAAAGAACAAAAAAATAAATAAAAGAAGAGATGCGTTTTGGTGGTGATAGATGGTTAAGTCACATTACTTACACCATATGTACTTTCCTTCTCTCAAATCAATCACAGTTTCATCTGTTGCTGATAATCCTACACTTTCTTTCTTGTAACAACCACAACAAGAAAAGAGAACACTATAATATATATTCATATATACACACCCACCTGTTGTTCTTGTTCTTTGGTTCCTCTAATACTATACTTTCTTTTGAACTCTTTGCTGGAACTAAACATATTTTTGGGAATGTCAGATCTTTTTCTGTATTTTGCATTTATTTCCCTCTCCTTCTTCTCCACTATATAAACCCCATTTCTCATTTATCTCTCAAACCCCAACTCTTCTTTTTGCCATTTTACATCACTTCACTCCTCTTCTTTTTCTTCCTCCTGCATTGCATACACACAGTTCTTGTCTTCTGTTTGCTTTCTTCTCATGCCTGGATCGACAGTTTCTTTTCAATGGAAGCAGAAAAACATCCCGTTTGCCTCGAGTCAATCTCCAAGAGGAAGTATATGTACCATGACTTCAAGCTTAAATGGAGAATGAAGCAAAAATTGGGATTTTGATGGTGCTATCTTAACTGAGCTTAACTTTTTTTTTTATTTTTTTTTCTTGACCTTGCAAGACTTTTATTGTTTTGCATGGTTACAATGGCCACACTCTATTCTTTTAGTTTTTGTAGTCTTTTTCTTTATCTTGGCCGTCCATCCCATATTTTTCACTCTAATTTATTCCTCCTGAGCTTGTTTAGATAAGTTAGTTATTATTTTTATGGATTTGTTGTAATATGATATTGGCTTATGAAAATTTTCCCTTCTTAGGTTATATATATTTCTGGAGTCTCTGTTTCTTGGTTTACATCAATTGTTAAGTGCATATGCATGAAAGGCAGCATGATTGAATTTCAAAAGAATTATATATCCATATCATCTCTTAGACAGGGATGAATGAAATTGTTTAATGCTTTGGTAGGTTAAGTTCAAGTTTATTTGTGTGATTGCATGCAAGTAAAAGTAATATCAAAGTTGGATGATAAGCTTTATATGCATAAAAGCCAAGTGATATCAAGTAACAGTGAAAGTACTGTGGTTGACATGCTTTGCATCTACACTGTACAAGCATGCAATTTGGACAAAAAAACTGGAGTCAGAATGTACTTTGTTCCTATTTTGTTTGTTTATATACTTGAAAAAAAAAATGGGCGATATAAGAGGAGAAGAAAAAAAGAACAAAAGGGAAAGTTTTCGACTGGTAGATGCACAACTGCAAAATAGGCAGAAACTGGTTAGGACTTCTTGCAGAAGTCAGGAACAGTGCATTTGTATAGGGTTTTAGACAATCAGGCATCATTTGGTGAGCTGTATATATAGATGTTAACCATGCACAAAAATTAAACTAGGGTTACGTGTGTGGTTTTTATGTTCATGCATCTGTTGCGGATACACAGAAGAGAAGTTGCTTAAGCAAAATTTACCACTGTTTTCTAGTTTTCTAATTTACAGAATTAACTTTAACAGTATGATCCTGTGAATTATGGATCATGTATGTCCAGATTTAGCTCATTGTAATATGCATGCACTTCTTTAGAAAAAGACCTATATATATAGAGAGAGTTAAATTTTAGAAAAAGAACCATATCCTATAATGATAAAAAAATATAAATAAGAAAGGTATCATTGTTACCAAAATCTATTATGATAGAATATGAGATATGCCTAATTTGACTGTGTCCACCTTCTAATATAAGAAGGTTTTCATCAATCCAATGGTTGGTTCAATAAAAGAAAAAAGAAAATTATGAAAAATGCAACTATTTAGGCTCTTTTTATGATGATGAACCTAGCTCTGGTGCTTCAAGTTCTTCCTATTTCAACCATCTTTCAGATAACAAAGAATGCAAATATAAATGCTGCTGTAATCAAATAAAACGTAAGGAACAATGATAGTATTGTTACAAAGATTCAGTGCTTGAAGCAAGTCTCCTGAAAACAAAAGTGTTTGCTTTTAGTGCAAAAAGGAAAGGTAAATCCCAAGGATTTATTCTTGTAGAGTGTTGCACATGTTTTCCTTCATATATACAAACAAGATTACAAGCTTGAATTATACACAAAACAATGGTAAAAAGAAGAGGGAGTAATAAAAGTAGCAGTAAGAAGAGAAACAAAAGAATTCCAAAAATGTCAGCTTCCAGTTCCTATAGTTGTATACTGATTGATTGCAGATAACCAGGACCTCCTGCGCTCTGTGTCATTGCTGGACACTGATCGTCCAAGTCTTGACCTTGAACATCTGACCAAATTCTCACGCAGGTTCCGGTCAATAGTGCATGGAACTAAGGAGGGTCTTGTATCTGGAGTTCCCATGCAACCTCTAGCATTGAATTTCATTGATGGGAACTTCTGGCAACTCAATGAGCGGAAAGAAGATGAAAGAGGGGATATTCTGGTGCATCCAAAGTCGGGCTTGCAAAGTGGGGTTATCATGGAAGTGGGTTCTGGCTCCTCACCTGAGCATGTGCAGAATGATAGTGACAAACTTGTTCTGCCAATTGCCTTTGCCATTGGCTTTGTTTCTGGAAGCTTCACAAATGAAACTATGCCATGCCGGCAAAGAGGACAGGTAACTGATCCTGGGGGACCTTGAGCAGCATTTGGGGTGCAAAATGTAGAACAGAGATATAATGGACACCATGTGCAGAATTCATGACCACAACCTGCATTATTGTCCATTATTCCTTTTTAGTTTAGATGTCCATAGAATTATCCACAATAGGAGCAAGTAGACAAGTAGTCAATAGCTGCAGCTTCAAGTTTCAACCAAATTGTAAGTTTCATGAACTCTATCAACTGAATAAACCATTGCCAGGTGATGAGAAAAAGATTATGGATGAATTTAGAGAATATTTAAGACAATAAATACAGCCTAAAAGGCTTTAGCAATTAGTTATGAGCGAATATGCCAAGCACTAACCATCCAAATGTTCTCTCCAACTTGAGATCCTTTAAAATAAATCGAGAATGACACCTGATTCACTAAGGCTTCCATAATCTTAGACTTCCAATTATCAAGAAATCATATTATTTGCATCTCTTTTAACAGCTAAATGTGTAGTTACAGTGTCAGAAACGCAACAGTTTTTCATTACCTCTCCTCATACATTAGTGCGGTTGAATTAGAAAACCCAATATCATTTATTTCCATTCTTTTAGTTGCCCTCTTCTAACCTTGTACCCTGATGCCAGTTTGGCAATCAAAGCACAGTCCTTAATCATCCCAAATGGCAAAAGATAAAAATTAAATTTATATCCATAAAAAGGTATAATATACAGAAAAAGAACAGAGCAATGCTTTCGCTTAGACTCTTACAATTGCCCGGCAGATTTTCTGTGTCTAGAGTTGGGTTTTTCTTATTTATTTCTTAGTTTTTGGGTGGATAATCTCACTGAGATAGCTAGAAAATACAAGAAATTATGGTGAACATTGTCTTTGATTTATAACAACTACAAAGTAAAAATCTTGGATACTTGGTAGCTTATGATTGATTGCATAAGTTGGATGTCTTTTATTAATGTTTTTCCAAAAAAAATATTTTTTGTGATTTTCTGTTCTTGTATCCACAGCTCATTGCAATTGACAATATAAAGAAAAGAAAATAAGAGCAAGTCTTGGGAGAGTTTGCATCTCCCGCCCTTCCCCTAGCGTTTATATGAATTATAATTGGTTAATAAATTAAGAACATATATTGGGTCTGGGTCATCCCATTATTTTCTCATCTTTTAACAGTAAAAAGAGCCTGAAATAGAAAACACTCTTCAGATAGTCCTATCCCTCAGTATCTTCACTTAAACCCAAAACTACAGCCTATTCATTCCCAGGTCAAGATGTTTACCATTGCACATACTAAAATATCTACTCCAGCATATATTTTCTGGTAAGATATGTGCATTTGTGCAGCAAATGTGCATGCCCTTTCTAATAAAAATAAAGCAACATTAGGCATTTAACAATTGAAAGCAATTTACCTTCCGCTGCAACCGTGCATGCCCTTTCCAAACAAACAACACATGTATCCTGGCATGTGGGTAGCAAATCCTCATTTCTCCATCCACATTCCCTGGAATGAGCCCAAGAAGAAAGCATTGAAACAGAAAATTTTACATTACAAGATCAACAAATGGTCTACATTCCCAAATTTCTTTGTTAAACTCAACAAAATATTTTTCTTGTGCCAAGGCCATGGATCTGCAGTACATATTTCCCTACATGTTTATCAGTTTGAATTGGGAGGCACTTAAGCATATGGCAAAAGGAGAACTAAAATCATGTGGATATGGTAGTAACTTTTTAAAAGTTGCCATTAAGGATTGTATCATACAAGCTTATGCTTACACCTGTATTTGGCACTGTAAGTTACACACATATAAAATGTAAGCCTCAAAAAGACCATGAACAAAACACCATATGGTGCTAGAGATTTCTCTTATGTTGATTTCCACCTAGATTATACAAGTTAAAAGACACATTCCCTTTCCCATGAGCCTCTTCATTGAACAATGCTAATATGCAAAGTCTCTATTGCCTCTAAACTTCTTGGAGTTACACGACATGACATCCAAGAAGAAACTATAGATGAAAAAATGCACCCATAGTAGTTCAAGTAAGGTGAGGCTAGAAAATTCAACATTTAAATTATACAGTTATTTGTAGCCAGTATGACAAACCACTCACCTGGCAATTTTGACAATGCTCATAAGCGGAAGTGATAAACATGGTGAAGGACATATTTGTGGCTGGCATTCTGGCTGTATGCTCAGTATTTCCTCAAGTTGATTTCTATGCCATGAACGAGCAACCATCAAAGGAGTCCATCTGTAACCAAAGAACAAATGCAACAGATGAGTAAATAACCTTCAATTAACCAAGATAACCAGGATGAAGGCAACACGCTTAATGTCAAAAGATACAGCTAACAGTCATGATGCAAAATGTAGTAATAGGCATAGATGTTCATTCCTAATTGGCTTTTGTTTCCAACTTCCAGGATATAAATCCGCTCCAAGATTATATGAAGCCTAACTGAAATAATTCTTTGAAAGCCTGAATTTAGCTTCTAAATGCCAATTATGTTGCAGATGCAAAGTCTTGTCAATTTTTCTTCACCATGTGAGCATGCCACTGTCAGTAGAAATGAGCCAGCCAGTCCACTGTTTGTGGCCTATCATTAATATTACAATACAATCAGGCCCATATCATTCAACCACAGAGATACTGTAAATCATGAGGCCAAGTAATAAGTACAGAAATCCATTCTAGTGTAGCCATCATGTAAGGCAAACAGCAGCGAAGCTAGGAGCTGCAATATGCAGTGCAGGGCTGCAGGCTACCTCTTGTTGGAGGAGCGAGTACATCTTACTCAATTACGAAATTAGACTTAAAAATGAAATGGAAAAACAATTAATTGCAATAAATGTCAAATGCATTAAAAAAAAAACTGTAACATCAATAAGCACACAAAGAACATCAATAAAGCTAAAAGAAAAGGAAACTTAAAACATAATTAGTCACAAATTTGAACATCTTTCACAACCTTTGATGATCTGTTATTAAAAAAAAAAAATTGTTCAATGGTCAATGTTGATCCTTTTCAACCACACCTCTCAACACAATACACCATCAAAAAATAAATAAATAAAAGAGGACAAGAAAGAGAAACTATCTGCCTTTGCTCCCTCTGGAATCAGCCCATTTACCTAAATATAAATAACTACCTCC
Organism: Mallotus japonicus; assembly: GCA_949634005.1. Taxonomy (NCBI): domain Eukaryota; kingdom Viridiplantae; phylum Streptophyta; class Magnoliopsida; order Malpighiales; family Euphorbiaceae; genus Mallotus; species Mallotus japonicus. Next base: position 11,161 of record CATIWK010496883.1, read on the forward strand.
GCTTGTGCAGAAACAATCAACAAAAGAATCAGCAACTGCTACAAATTAAATTAAAAGACACATTCAAATGGGAACAAATTGTGTTCATAATGATGTTCATTGAGAGATTTTATTCTTCATATTGAGATGCATCTTCGCCGCCTTTAAGAGTTCAAAAGTATAAATTTTTTGCTTTGGAATGGGAAGAGAAGTTGGGGCAGGGAGCAAACTTGACCAATCTAAATGAAACATAGATGACAAGTTTGAATTCTTATTTCTTCCACCAAGCAACTGCCTGTCAGCAAACTGCCTCCCTACATCAATGAATAGCACAATCTACTTCCCCAAGTTATTCTAACAGTAAAAATCGCTTGATATAATTGGTGGCCATTACTAGATTTGAATGCAATAAAGTCCAACTGCAGCAAGTAATATTCATATCCTTACAATACTTGGCTGAAAAAAGTTGATTTTTACTGGCGTCTAAATTTTATGCAGGGATTAAATAAAACAAAATTGAGCTGCTCTTTAAGGAATTGTAATGGCCAACTTTCTTCTACTTCTATTGACCTTTTTGGGCCATTTCTCTTGCAATGTAGTGCCAAAGATCTCAATAAAGGCAATCAAAACCCACCACCTGACACACTTCCTACTTAAGCCAACGGCCCAATGTAATAGAAAATAACTGATAAATTCAAACTTGAAGCAGAGCCATGATAAATTCAAACTTGAAGCAGAGCCAATCCAATGAACAGAATAATCTATGAAGTGATCTGTGCAGACCCTATTCTTAAGCAATCAATTTCTAAATGTTCATGACTGCAAATGATGGATGAAGGATATGTACCCATTCAAGATATCTCTATTCAAAGACCAATATCAAATGGGAAGCAAGAAGAGAAAAATCCAGATGCCTCATTCCAGGTTTTCTTCACAGTCACCATTTTATTCAACACAAGGACTAAAATATGCCATCAACCATGCTTCTCTCAATGAAATATGTATGCCATTCACCTTCATTCCACATCAAAATGTCAAACTAAGAAAGCTTTTCCTACAAAACTGGATTGGACTCAGTAATCCCACCAAAGCAACACTAACTTTTGACGGCTCTTAGCAAGACCTTAAGTTTGCTAAAATTGAACGTTGCTCTAGAACAAGTGATCTTCCATCAAAGGAAAAAGTAGGGAACTGCTAGAAAACTATCTAACTAAATTGTTTGGAAAAACTACTTGCTATAGCCTTTAATGATTATGAGAAAAACTTATGAAAAAGTCACTGTTCCACAGGTGGCTGGAAAGGCAAACATGAGAGGGAAAAATTATTAGGAAAGTAAGATTTAGTGAAAAACATCTCAAGTTCAAATAGACGAGTGGCAAGTGATTGAATATAATCATCTATCCCCAACACCAATTGCTCAGAAATAAACGATAAACTTATGAAACTATCCAGAATATTGCATTTCAGTATCTCACAAGTTATAACTGTAAATGATTCAAAGGTAATCTATCTTAACAGCCGACTTCCAAAACTCAAGCTATCATAAGTATGAACCTTAAATTCTACTTCAATGAATCTTTATAGGTATGAGCAAACATCTATTTCCTAAAAATGATCTCATTTTAGAATGTAACTATCCTAGATAACTACCCTTGATACTCAACTCAACTATTTGCAGCATCACATTGACAATAATGCCACTCTTCCACTGTCACGTTAGCTTGCCCTGCAAATTTCCAGCACGTCTAGATGCTCAACCTGTTGGATTCATTTGCGGGAGATATCATGTTTTCTTTTTCACCCAAGTCTTTATTTGATCCCCAGCCTGATTCTCTCCTCTCTCCGCACAGATACATATGCAGGTAAACCAAACCAAAACTATTACAATAATGAAACAATTTCTATTATTAGCTTTTTTTCTATGGCATAATTTCATAACAGATGAAAATTGTTGATAAGGGAAGCAAAAGGATGCCAGAGACAAGTTACTATGTGAAGTCATGAAAATTGAGAATCCAAAGATATGAGTAGCCATTTGACATGCATACCCATTTGCATTTTCAGCCGTCAGACTGGCACCCCTGGCAATCAACATCTGAACCATGATAGATATTAAGATAGTAAAGCTTCAGCATTATTGCGACATCATGATTATATTCAGATTTTTTTATTTCTTCTTTAATGGTAAACATACTTGACAGCATTGTGGATTTCCACCGCAAGCAGCATAATGAAGAGATGTACTTCCAGCACCTGAAAAAATAACAGCTTGCTACATTAATCGAGAATGACAGTATTCTGTGGTAGGCTTTAGGTGTAAACTGCTCTTTTAACAGCATCAGGGAGGTAGATATTCTATTGCCAGATAAACGTCAGGTAGCCCTTTCTAGTGTAAATTAGGTGTTAATAATTCAGTATGTACGTAGAAAAATAATGCAACCACATTTTCAACTGTTTTGTACAGAGGGCAAAAGAGAACAGGTCCAATAAACCCACCACATAATTCTGTACTAATACCATTTGCTATATTTCAAGCAACATATCTCTGAAGTCAATTCATTGCATGATTGGTTGCAATGAGCACATAATGATATAATTTGAAATAAAGTTGCCAAATCACATCAACTTTAAAAGCCTCTAGCTACTGAGGGAATAGGACAAGAAATCCACGAACATATTGCATTTAAGTAACAGATGGGTGACAATTTTCAAGTAAAACCGTACCTATATATATATATATATATATAGTGCAAATTAAAAGAACAGGATCAGCGCATTACTGTTTGACTAAGTATTGTTAATTGAAAATGCAAAAACATAAGGCTGCTACCTATCAGATCAATTGTAGTTCCATCTTCCACAGTGACCTCAGAAACAGAAGCTCCTAGGTCCAATAGTAATTGCAGAGTTTCAAGATGCCCATTCAGTGCTGCCATATGCAGAGCAGTGATACCTCCATCAGCAGGTCTGTTAATTACCTCATGCAGAGCACTGGTGAAAGCAAAATAGCACAAAAGGCAAATTAAGACAGTGTAATGGCAAAGATAGCAAAGAAGAAGATCACAGAATTGAAAGAGCTTATAGAGATGAAAGTACCTTTCGTCAAACTCTGAGATTGATTCATTCTCATTTGATCTCTTCATCAATATATTCCAACAATCTGGGACACTAGGTATATAATCTGCAAGGAGAAGGCGTACACATCTAGTATGACCATTCAGAGCAGCCAAGTGGAGTGCAGTACCCCCATTAAGATAATCTGATCTGTGAATCTAAAGAACATAATTCCACAAAATTATCAGCTTAAGTATCCAAGGGCAATAGGATAAGGATGATAAAAAATGAAAGTAGGACACTTACGTTGGCTTTATAAAGTAACAGAATCAGAACAACCTCCCAGTGACCATGTTGACAAGCTTGCATCAAAGCAGTCTGTTTCCCAAACAAAATAATTAAAATGTCTATTATATGACAGGATAACTGAACTAGTTTTGGATATCCTCAAAGCAACTAAAACAGAAGACAAACAATGATCAGTAATCGTTTTAAAGAAATCAGCAAGAACCCAGTGAAGACAACAGTTTTTAGGATTACCTGACCACGATAATTCCTCAGATTAATATCAACTCCAGATTCAATCAGGAGAGAAACTATCTACCAACATGTAAGAAAACACAGTTAAAAATATTTAATATAGCATGTAACATAGAATGCTGTCAACTTTGATTTACGAAGTCAAATGAAACTATCAAATGCCTACCTCATGGTGACCTTGAGCTGCAGAGTAATGAAGTGGCGAATTTCGAACTCCAAATGTTGAGTATCTAGCAAGTCTTGGATTACATTCCAACAAGGCCTTGGCCTCTTGAAGATCTCCATCTCTTGCTGCAGAAACTAAACGCTCCCCAGATGCAGAACAACCAAAAGAATTGCCCATGATGCTTAGAAATTTCATGATTTTTTCAAGGAACCAAGATTGCTGTTCTAGCTCCACTGAATTCTTGATATTGTAAAACTAGAAGAGACTTTCTTTGGCCCCTCTCCAAAAGCTCATGTCAAGGAAAAAAAAAAGGGAAACACTAATTGGTCACATAAAAATTCCCTGCTATATACCTACCAAACAAACAACCACCCAAAACCTCACTTCCCAAAGGAAAAATATTGGTTGCAACTATCAGAATCTTACTGACTTTTAATGATTCCTAAAAAAAAGAGAAAAAAAAAAGAAAGAGAGACACTCCTGTTGACATCTAAATGAAAGAACAAGATGGGTTTGTTTCTTCTCCAGCTGCTTATTAATCTTTTTAAAAAATTGCAGTCTTGAATGTGACCCTTTATTACTAGGTTGGTTAATGAATCTCGTGAATATCGAGAAACCCAACAAACATTACCTTACAACAATGAAATTCAAATCAATTTTTCAACAAACACCATTCCTTTTTGGTTCTTTCCCCACCAAAATCAATACAATACAACACAAAAAAGCAATTCCCTTTTGCAAGAAAAAATTATGATCTCCGGACTTCGCAAACACTAATCACCAACAACCACTCTTTTCAAATACACATTTCTTTAAGAATCAAAATCCTCCAAATACCCATTTCCTATTAGCTTCAAAGAACCAAAATTTACCAATAGATTTATCTAACCCCACAAGAAAATCTCAAGTACCCAGTTACAAATTTAGAATAAAAAATCAAAATTTAACAAAAATGAGTAAAAAAGAATCAAAACCAATTAAAACCCAGATCAAATTTAAAAAAAAAAAAGAATGGCACCCAACGAAGAAAAAAAATTCCGACGAATAAGATGCAATGTAACAAACAACAGAAGAATGTCTTTCTGTCAAAAAAAAAAAAAAACAACAACAGAAGAATGCCTTGAGAGGAAAAACAATTTGGCTATATTGGTGCTGCAGTTAAAATTTGCCAAAATTGAAAAATTAGAAACAAATTAAAAAAATAAATTTAAAAGAAAGCGACTTTTAATTTCAAAACAGGAAGCATGGAAGTTGTGTTCATTTGGTATTGCCATGGATTATTTTTTAGGTGCCTTGTGGAGGGAAAAAATTATATACTATATAAATACAATGATTAGAAGTCAGCTCAGACATCTCGCAGGTTTTTTAATACATTCGTACAATTGTACCCTCAGCATATTTTCTTTTTACTGTTGCTTTTAAAATGTTTCTGTTCCTGTTCTTGTTCCTGTTTCTTTTCTCCTGCATTTGTGGTAAAAATTAACTCAATTAAATAATATTGTTTTATTTTTATTTTTTTATAGTAAGTGTGAATAATCAGATTTGACTTTTGTTCGTAATTAAATTTGAGATAAAAAAGAATAGTGTATTTATCTTTACCAATTATAAACCTAAGCTATTACAATTAATGTAGTACTCATTTATAATAAGTTGTATTTTTTTTTTTGAACTGATAATAAGTTGTATTAGTATGGTAATAAACAGAAAAATTAAATATATGCCAGTATGATAAATTATGATTAGTGTAGTACCGATAATATAATTTGTATTAGTATGCTGTAAAATTGAGTTTATATCAATATGTTAAATTCTAACTAATGTAGTGTTGATTACATATTTCTATTGGAATAGTGTTAATATGAAATCAATATGTTTTAATTTATTTTGATGTTAAATAAAAATTAATTAGTTATCATAATTATTATTGTAATAAAAACATAAAATTGTTAAAACTTGAAAAACATTATAGTAATTATTAAAAATATAGGGTTCTAATATTATAATAGGTCAAATTTCATGGATATTATGGTAATTAATCCATTATTTTATTATATATGAAAAGATTTAATCCATTATTTTATTTTATATGAAAAGATAAAAAATAAATTGAGTTCAATATTAAATTTATTAGAATGTTGTTCAAAAAAAAATTTATTAGAATTTTAATTTAATGCGAATAATTTTTTATTTAAATAAAAATTTCAAATATATTTTAACATTTAATGGAGTTGAATTACAGTAATAAAAAGTAAAAGTTTAATTGAATTTATTTGAAGTTTGGCAATAGATCAAATTTTACTTGAGCTAATTATACTTTTATCATATTTATATCTTTACGATACTTAATCCCTAAATTTTAATAAAAAATACTATATTTATTAATTTTATTATATATATATATATAAAAGAGTTGAAGAAGGGGAGATAGAATATAATAATCCCAACAACTGATGCATTAAAGACACCACTAATTTTCCTCTCAACTTTAGATATTGTTCACTGATTTTAAATGGTTTTTTTTTTTTTTTTGCTATTTTAACCATAAAAATCATTCAAATACCAGATTTTTTATATTTTGTATATAAATAAATCTAATATGAGTTAAAAAAAAATTCAAGTTTGTGTGGGTATATCCCATTTATACATTATATTTTGGTGATATTATGGTTATATATTGGTGATATTTTAATTTTCTGGATCACAATCTCAGAAGATTTTTATAGCCATCCAGATCTGTTCAATCTCAAGCCTGATGATGTGTTCATCCTCATATGAAGCAGCTGTCCAAAGCAAGGAATTTGTGTCAGAAGAAACGGAAGAGGAGCTGCCTTCTCAAGCCAAGGAGTTGCTTATCTGTTTCTGGTCTAGCTTGATGATGAACATGTGCTCTGTTTCTGAGTTCAATCTTTTGGTGATCATGTGGTCTAGTTTGATGATGTTTTTGGGTCTATTTCTTTGTTGTTAGTTATGTAAATTATTTTTACCCATGTTATTTATATAAGAGTAAATCTTATGACTTTTAATCTTTTGACTTTCATCCTTATGCACTAGCGCTACTGATTTTAGTCTCTTTGAGATTTGTTGTTTTTGTTGCTACCTTTGTGGCTTAATGGATCAATGGTTGTTGAAAAAAAAAAAAAGAGTTGAAGAAGGAGGAGAAGGTGAAATTTGAACCACTTCAAGGACGAAGAGCACATTAGATAGTGCCACCGAGAATTAAATTATATAATAACAAAATGATATATTTTTTTTTATCACTAACAAAATGATATTAAGATAGAAAAGATTTCAAGTTTTGATAAATCTTCCATATCAAGAAACAACTTGAGAGTCCCAAAAAAAAAAAAAAAAAGTCATTTACAAAATAGCCTTCAAAGCATGCTCCAAAACCGTAGATAGAAGCACCCAAAAAGAATAAAGCCAAAAAAAAAAATTTGAGCAAAAATATTCATTTTAACATCTTGAATAACCGTGGACCCGCTAGAAGAGTTTTGAATTATAAATAACTCAAATTATAATATTGTTTTATAAAATCGGTGATTTCTATGTTGCACCTCCCAATAAAATAATAAAAACTATTATTAAAACAATCATTTTAAAATCAAATAAATTTACTTTAAAATATTTTTTAAAAATGAATTTATTAATCTAAATAAATATTGAGTTTTAATCCCTATCAAATTTTATTTATAATATGTGATGTTTTTATAAAACAGTATAAAATTCAAACTAAAATGATATGAGTTATTTTTTTCTAATTTATCTTATTAACATTACTTAATTAATTTAAAATTTTCATATGATTAAAATTAAGTAATTAATAAATTTAAATTACTTTCATTTTCATTTTAAATCAATTAATTAAAAATATATTAATTAATAAGAAGAAATATTTTTATTTTATTAAAACTACTTAATTAATATATTTAAATTATTTTATATTATTTGCACTTCAATTTATCAATATAAAGCATATATTAATATACAGACTTCACACATTGTACAAATTTATGACTAAATTATATTAATTTTAATAGTGATTTTAGCTTTTTAGAGTTGCTAATGGTGAAAATAAGTTTCAAAAAGAAACATTTTTATCGATATACAAGATTCTTAGGTAGTTTATAGAAAATTTTGCTTTTAAATTAAAACATAAACATTCAATAATTTAGACACCTAATATCATATATTTGTTTTTACATTTTTAGTATCTTAGTATTCAATAATTATAAGAGTTCTAATTAATTTACAGTTCGAACCGAATGAATTTATAAAAAAGATAAAAAAAAAATTATTTATTTTCTCTATATATAAATTTAAATTTAAAATTTTATTAAAAAATTAAAATTTTTTATTATTTAAACCAATAAATGTTGTATTTCAATATCTTGAACAATATATAGAGAAATTAAAAGCCGAAAGAGACACAACAAAAATGGTCTCCACCAAATAGAAGAAAAATTAAATAATAATAGGCCAAAAGCCATGAAGTTGTGAAAGGATGATTAGTTCAAATTCGTGTTGTGTGGAGATGAGGAAATGGGGCCTATTGTTTTTGGAATCTTTTTATTAACAAAGATTTTTTTTAATTAATGATTAATCTTTTTGAAGTAATGTGCTGCCCACTTGCATTGCAATTATATTGTACTCACATAATTCAACACTTTTATTAGGTAAAGAATCAATTAGCTTCACTTTATTATTCTCAAAAAAAAAAAATCCTTATTGTTAGAAAAAAAAAAAATTAGCTCCACTTTATGTCCAAAAAAAAAAAATAGCTTCACTTTGCTATATATTTTGATTTATAGAATTTTTTTGTTTTTATAGAATTTTCAATCAAATTTCTTTAGTGTTGTTGTTTTTTAAGTATCCTCAATGTTTAAATATTATATTAAAAAATATTTTACGCCTTATATTCATTATTTTAATAATAAATTTAATAGAACATAAATATTTTAACAAATTAAAATAAGTTTTTTATTAGGGAATCACAATAAATAATATATATTTTATTTTTAAAATTATTTATCTAAATATATTTATGACCTTCAAATGATACTTTTTTGAGAAAAATGCTAAAGTTTCTAATTTAAAAAATAATACTAATTTCGTAAGTTTTATTTTTTAATTTAGTAATTAATTTTTTTAAGAATTAATCGACAAACATGTGATACAAAATTTTAAAAATATCTCCATTCATTTTATCCACCTAATACAAATATACACTTGTTGTTAGTCTGTTTAATGTTAAAATTTAGGAAAACTATTAGTTTTATCCTAAACTTTGAGACAATTATCAATTGAATTCTATTTTGAAAGTCATTTTAATTTGCTCTTTCAACTTTATAAATTGTGTTAATTATATTTAATTTTATTTGAAGGATCTAATTGTATTTTTAAAAATTACTTTTAAATCCCTATGAAATAAAATTGACACTTATTAAACATTTTATCCTCTTTTTCCTATATGATAAAAATATAATGTAAGAAAATATTTTAAAATTTTAAATTTGTCACTCTTGGCATAATTTTATAAATTAATTTCTAAATATTTTCAAAAAAAATTTATTTTTCACTAAAAATTCTTAAATTTTACTATATTAAAATTTACTTCTTAACTTTCAACCACATTATTTAGAAAATTTTCTAATAGAGGTCAAACCAAAAAATACTAGATGAAAGAAAAGATAATTTTGAGATACTAAAAATATTAGTCAATAATATAAAAAAATATTTAGTTTTCTGAAAATAAGAAAAATTAAAAAAATTAAATTTTATTATTATTTATAGTGATAGTTAAAAGTGCTTACTTTATTTATTTTTATTTTTATCAATATTAGTCTATATAATAAATTGATTCACAAGTTATCACTTTTTTTATTATTTTTAATTGATACATAAAAATTTAAAATTTATTTTTAAATTTATTTTAAAAATGGTATAATTAAAATTTGAAAATATTTTTCAATTTTTATTTTTCATAAAAAAGAAGGAAAATAGAATAACTGTCAAATTTATTTTATAGGGATTTAAAAGTAATTTTTAAAAATATAATTAGATCCTTCAAATAAAGTTGGATATAATTGGCACAATTTATAAAATTGAAGGAGCAAATAATACAGTTGAGGATAGAACAAATCATTTTCCTTAAAAAAAATTTATTAAAAATTAAAAATTTAATAATTTTGAAAATTTATGTAAAAATTAAAAATATTAATGCCTAATTTTTATTTATAATATCATTTAAATTAGTATATTTTAAGTAATTTAAGAAACATTTTAAGGACAAAAATTTTGTATCATCAAGA
>CATIWK010497118.1:0-10159 GCA_949634005.1 Mallotus japonicus
TGTCCCAACACTATGCTTTCATTTACCATAAAGTGGCACTTTTCCCAGTTTAATACCAAATTAGTTTCCTCACATCCTTCTCCAAGTTATTGAGATAGCCTTCAAATGAGTCTCCAAACACTGAAAAGTCATCCATGAAAACCTCCATGATATCCTCAACTAAATCTGAGAAGATAGCCATCATGCAACGTTGAAATGTAGCAGGGGCATTGCATAATCTAAAGGGCATCCTCCTATAGGCATAGGTGCCATATGGACAGGTGAATGTTGTTTTCTCTTGGTCCTCTGGAGCTATGGCAATCTGATTGTAGCCTGAGTAGCCATCAAGGAAGCAATAGAAAGTATGGCCCGTAATTCTCTCAAGCATCTAGTCAATGAATGGCAGGGGGAAGTGATTTTTTCTCGTGGCACTGTTGAGCTTCCTATAGTCAATGCACACCCTCCAGCCACTGGCAACTCTTGTCAGGATCAACTCTCCTTCATCATTCTCCATTATAGTCATTCCCCCTTTCTTGGGCACACATTGAATTGGGCTCACCCAACTAGAGTCTAAGATCGGGTATCTAATGCCTGCATCTACAAGCTTTACGATCTCCTTTTTCACCACTTCTTGTATGTTCGGATTCAACCGTCTCTGCCGTTCGATAGTAGGCTTGCAGCCTTCTTCAATCAGTATCTTATGCATACAGTAGGATGGGCTTATTCCCTTAATGTCGAAAATTTGCCACCCAATAGCTTTCACCCTTCTTCTTAACATCTCCACAAGTAGAGTTTCTTGCTTAAAGGTGAGTTTAGAAGAGATAATGACTGGTAGAGTTTGGTTGTCTCCTAGAAAGGTATATTTGAGGTAAGGTGGTAAAGGTTTCAATTCAAGGGTAGGTGGTGAAATAATGGAAGGTTGTGTGGGCTGGATATTCAAAGTTAGAGGTACATGCTTTTGAGGATGGTCAGTTTGGGAAGGGTTAAGCTTAGGAACTTCTTTCAATCCTTCCTCCACTTGTGGATTATCTTCAGCTGCTTGTAGTTGAACATGGAAAACTTCATCCACACATTTGTCTACTACATCGAGGCGCATGCAAAAGTCTCCATCAACAGGCTGCCGACTCGCCTTATAAATGTCGAAGACACACTTTTCTTCTCCTACTCTCAAGGTGAGAGTTCCTGCATGCACATCAATCAAGGCTTTTGAAGTGTATAAGAATGACATGCCTAGGATCAGAGGCACCTCTTCATCCTCTTCAAAGTCTAGAATAATAAAATCAACAGGGAACATAAATTTGCCTACCTTCATCAACACATCTTCAACAATCCCCAGTGGTTTCTTAGTAGTGCGGTCTGCCAGTTGAAGAATCATACTCATGGTTTTAGCCTCCAGATTCAGTTTTCTAAAAATAGATAAGGGCATAAGGTTTATGGAGGCACCCGAATCACAAAATGCTTTCTGAAACTGTATATTCCCTATCTCACGTGGGATGGTTTGGCTTCCAGGGTGCCTAAGCTTACGTGGAAGCTTGTTTGAGATCAGGGCACTACATTCCTTAGTCAAAGTAACAGTCTCCATTTCTTTAAGCTTCTTCTTATTAGAGATCAAGTCTTTGAGAAACTTCGCATATTTCAGCATTTGAGCAATGGCTTCCATAAAAGGTATGTTAACCTGGATCTTTTTAAACATATCTAGGAATTTTGAAAACTGAGGATCAAACTCTTTCTTTTTCAACCTCTATGGAAAGGGAATGGGTGGCTCGTATACTTTTTCTCTGCTCTCTTTGGCTCTGTTTGATCCTTTCTTGTTCACCGCTTCTCTTGAACTCTCTTCAATCATGGCTTTTTCTTGTTTGCTTGAGTTAGACTTCGTAGGCGGCTCCAACTCTTTGCCACTTCTCAGGGTTATAGCTTTCACTTGCTCCCTTGGATTTGTCTCAGTATTGCTTAGCAAGTTACCTTGGTTGCGTGACGTCAGTGCATTAGCTATCTAGCCCATTTGTACTTCTAGATTATGAATGGAGGAAGAATGGTTCTTGAACATCAACTGAGTATCTTTCTGAATCTGTTCCGCCCTTACCTCTAGCTTTTGGTTCGAATCCTCTTGAAGAGTCATCCTTTTGTCCATCATTTCCATGAACTTGTCTAACTTGCCTTCGATAGATGAATTCTGGTTCTGTTGAGCTAATTGGTGCAGATTCTGAAAAGTTGAGTTTCCAAAACCCGGTGGTGGTTGTCTATTTTGCCCTTGCTCCCCTTGACTTTTCCATGAAAAATTAGGGTGGTTCCTCTAAGATGAGTTGTAGGTATTGCCGTAGGAGTTACCTCTGTTTTGCACATAATTGGCACTCTCCATATTCTGCATAAGTATGCACTCATTAGTCCCATGATCCCCTTGGCACAACTCACAGTTTAAAGTTGCAGACACAGCTTTCACATTCATCTTCTTCAGCTCATAGGTTAAAGCATCAAGCTTGGCTGTAACCATAGTCAACCCGTCAACTCCCATCACACCTTGTTTCTTTGTTATCATGGCCCTTTCATTGTTTCATAGGTATTGAGCTGTAGCAATCACTTCAAACATATCAAGAATCTCCTCTGGCATTTTGTTCATGATGGAACCTCCACAAGCTGCATCTATATTGCACCTCACCATCGGATTAATGCCCTTGTAAAAAGACTGAACCAAGTCCTAAGTAGGAATCAAGTGCGAAGGATATTGTCTTTGTAAGTCCTTAAACCGCTCCTAAGCTTCAAATAGTGACTCATCATCCTGTTGGTAAAAGGAAATAATCTCGCTTCTAATTCTTAAAGCTTTTGCAGGAGGAAAGTACTTGTTGAAGAAAACTATGTACATCTCATTCCAAGTTCTGATAGAGTTTGGAGGTAACCCTATAAACCACCTAGCTGCCTTGTCTGTGAGAGAGAAGGGAAACAGAATAAGGCGGATAGCTTCTGGAGACACTCCATTCATTCACAGAGTTCCACAATAATCAATAAACCGATGCATATGTGCAATGGGGTCCTCTGAGGGTAGTCCATGAAACTATGAACTTTGGATCATCTGAATCATAGCAGGTTTGATCTCAAAGTTATTTAACGCAATCGTCGGAGGCACAATTGGATTCTAATCTTACTGCATATTAGAGTTTAGACATTCTCTCATGGTCCTGTTGGCCATAGGGTTTTAGTTATGGTTGAGGACGCGATTTGCATTATTTGGATTGTTGTTGTTGTTAACCCCTTCTCCTCTACCATTGTTGTTATTGGGCTCATTTTCTTGATTCATGGTTGCTTGTTATTCTCTTTTCCTTCTGTGGAATGTTCTTTCAATTTCAGGATCGAGTGCTTCAAGCTCTTCAGTACCATAATCAAGGCTTCGAGTTCGAAGCATACACCAAGTTCCTACAAAAGAAAAGCAAAACAAAACTTAAAACTAAAGGAAAAAAAATGTTTAAATCAAACAGTATCAAGCTACTACTAATATTAAACTCTTCCCCGGCAAAGGTGCCAAAAACTTGGTCATCCACAAGTATACGGGTCAAGTTATAGAATAGGATTGTAAGTCCAAGTATCGTTCCCACAAAGAAGAAATTAAGTACTAGTTCACTTAATTAACTTGCTTGTCTATTTGCGAGTCCAAGGAGAGATTCTATTCACAAACCGAATCATCTCTGGCAGGGAGACAACTCATGTTAACTTTCTTATCCTTCCTCTTTCTGGTTCGGTTAGAGAGTAGGGATTTAGAGGGGAAAAGAGATCGAAGGGATTTTACTTTCTTCTTGTTTTTCTTGAGGAGAGGAGAGGAAAGATTAGGGTTCAAGACAGGGGATAGTGGAGTAAAGTTAGCAATAGGGATATTATGATCAAAATTAGGTAGAGAAGAGGGTAGAGAAGGTAACAAATGACAAGAGTAGGTTGAAAAGGATCCATGTTGAGGAGAGTTAAGAGGAAGGTGGGAAGCGGGCTTAAAAGAAGAAGGTTGAATGGACAAGGCCGGCTCAATAATTGAAATAGATGGATGATGGGCCAAAGAAGCGACATGGGCCGAAGGGTTTGGATTCAAAGGGGTAGACAAAATGTGACTGGGAGACAGGGAACCAGTAAACTTCTGAAAGCAAATATCTATATGATTTTTCTGAGCCGCCAAAGAGCTAATCACAGGAGGGCAAAGGGGTTTGCCAATTGTAGGCAGGTCTATTACTGCTAGGGAAGCAAGTAGAGAGGAGCAGTTCACTTTCTCCAAGCTCCTATGGATTCTCACTAATTTAGACTTGGACGATCCTGAACACTCCTCGAAAATATAAGAAGACTCACCAACTAAAGTAGGACAGTCGGACTTATTTCGAGGACTTTCATTCCTCAACAGTGAATCTTTAACAAAAGTGGAATCAGAGTTAACACTTTCACTTAGATAGGAAGGGAGTATCACCGAGTCTAGAAATAAGGTCTCCTCTATATGACCAAAGGACTTTGAGAAAGGCTCCTCAATAACTCTAACTGAGAAATCAACCCCGTCAATTTTTAGGTTGACAGAACCAATGATGATATCAGTCATAGAAGTGCAAATGAGCACCCTACCCTCTTCGAAATGGCATTTAGACTCAGTAGCTTCATCTATTTTAATAAAAGAACCCCAGAGGTTCCCAATACTAGAGAACATTTTTTTGCACCATGCATGAAAAGGCATGCCTTCGCACCGGATCCAAGTAAATTTTTTCCTGCTAACAGTCGAGGATTCCCAGTGCTCAATTGCCTCAGCCCAAGTTGAGAGCCAATCACTGTTAATATTAATCCACTCATCCAGTACTGTGTTGGAATCAAAAGTAAATAGGAACAGATTGCCCCCCATATGTCTGCATATGCAACTCTGGATCCTATCCATAACCATAAGCTTCAGCACTGAATCAATTAACATTGAGGGTTTAGAATAGCAAACCAAGTTGTTTGAGAGCCATTCACTATTCTCATTCAAGTTATTGAAGATGATTTGGGCAGCTGCAGATTTGAGAGGAAAGTTGAGCTTAGAACCAATGGCAGCTTCAAGGTAAGAACAGTTATCCTTAATACCAAAGTGACGAGTTTTAGTAACAGATTTCGCCATAGATTTTTTTGGGGTTGGCCCAGCCTGCATGTTAGGCCTTGCATGCTTAGCAAAGTCAACTATAATTCTATATTTGCCAATCCAGACTCCATTGAGTAACGCAATGACATCCTCAATGCCATTTTCATCTAGTACTATAACAAAACCAAAACGCTTGCCTGATCTGCTAAGACGCCTTGATATAAATGCCCTCTGAACTGAACAATGACGCGCAAATATTTTTTTGAGATCATAGGTCGGCCAGGTTGGAGGAAGATTATTGATGAAGAGGTTAAAAAACAAAGAGGCTTTGGAATGAGAAGGGGAATCAAGGTGATCGGGAGGGTTGGAGGTGTTAAAGGGAGGAAGGGTTCTGGAGTTTAGGTGAGGGGAAGGTGAGAGCATTTTGAGAGTTTTCAAACCATAAACAATGTGATGTAATTTGAATTAATAGTAGTTTATTATAATTTTTTATCTTAACATTAACTTGTTTATATATTTTTAAAATTTAAAATTTATTTAAAAATGTATATAAACTTATGTTTTTAATTGAAAATATTAGAAATTAAAATAAGTAAATTTATTTTTTATCGGTGAACAAATTTAAAAAGTGATATAAGTGTTAAAAGGTAAAAAATGGTTAAAAAATGGTATGAATGTTAGAAATATAAAACTTGAGGGACCAAAAGAAAATAATTTTTGTTAAAAAAATTAACATAAGGGTTTAAAATTTTAAACTCATGAAGTTTGAGGGCCTATATATACAAAATGAAACTTTAGAGGCCTAAAGCTAAAAAGCCAATAAATTTAGGGGCCTCAGGATGAGTTTTACCTTAAAAAAAAACATAACTTACTCTATTGTACAGTCCATGAATATTTAAATCATATAACATTTCTATTACCTAAATTAAACACCCTTTAATTTTGAAATTGAAAACCACATTTATAGAGAATTTATATGGATGGATACAAAATTTCATATAAACGTTTTATGTAAAAGGATGTTAAATAATATTTAATTTGTAAGAAATAAAGGATCATAGGTATAGTCTAAAATAGTCATAATTAATTGGGAAAAAGATGTTTGATATATGAAACTCGATAAACTATGTTCACAAAATAATCATGTATTTGTCACTAAATATTTAGTGGAATACTGTCACATCCGTGCTCTACTATAGGTACATTTGCATATATATTACATTGCATTTACATACATATTGATAGAATTTAAGAATAACCTAGTGTATATATAGTTAGGCTAGTGTATCGGTTAAGCCGTGATTTTTACTCGATCATAGAGTGAGAATTTTTGAATTTTGATGCAACTTAAAATGAGTAAAATTTTGAGAATAATAGGGATTAGGAATAAAAATAAAGTAAAGAGTGAGATTTAAAAAGTTTAGGATGATTTGGACTCAATTGCATCAATAATTGTGCCAAAATGCAAAAGTGAAAGCTTGGGGCTTTATAGGTTACAAAGTCATTTTATTAAGGGCTTAAGTGGATATTTTACAATAAACCTATCCAAAATTGGGACTTGAACCTTCTGTACTCATGGCTGGTTGCATGTAAGTATATATGTGAAGTGGAAAGTAAGGAAACCACCATTTTTGTTAAAGTAAAGAAAAGAAAAGAGAGAGAGAGAGAGAGACCTAGGAGCTGCAAACTTCTTCAAATTTTTGGCTTGCTTTTGAAGTTCAATTTGATGGTATTAAACACTTTTCAGGCTCTGATCTTCCTATTTAAAGGCTTTGGTGATTAATTGGTAAGTAATTTTTTTGTTTTTGTGGATTTCAGTTAGGGTTCATATACAGCTGTTCTCGGGTTTGTGCATTCTGGTTTTTCAGTCTCAGTGTTTTGATCATAACTCAATCTATAGAGCTCAAAATTTAGTTTTATTTGATGATTTGGAAACTTGGAAGAGTTATCTAAAACTCTTATTCTTTTATGTTGACCTGATTCAGTCTTTAAGTTAGTCTGAAATTGAGAAACATTTTAGTGCTCAGTCTGCTCGTGTATATGACCTGGTTGTGTTCAGATGTTAATATCTTGCTCTATGGTTGTCCAATTGAAGCAAAATTTTAAAGGGATGTAGAATACATATATAAATAATACTGATTCAAATTTGACCCTCAAATTCATTTTCTACAATTTTGGGGAATTTTTGCAAATTTGGCCTGAAACAGCCCTTTTAGAGTAAAAGGGGCAGATTTGAGAAATTGAGTTGTTTTGCATTCTATGCACATCATTTGGACTGCATGTTTAGGACAGTATGTGGGAATGTTATATTGATAATTTATGAACAAAATTTGCATGATTTAGGTGCTGGAAAAGGAAAAGAAAGTGGTGGTGCCAATTGAGCAAATCAGTGATCAAGTTGTGCTTATTTTGAAAGCTGTTTGTGAGTAGTTATTCAAGCCCTTTAAAGCCTTTTATAATAGTAAGACAATGAGCTTTTAAAGTGATTTTATGAACCTGAATTGATGAATTAGAATTGGTTTCAATTTAGCTTTGTGCTATTTGAATCATATGTTTAAGTTTCAAGCTTTAAGGTTTTCAAGTATATGAATTAAATGTGTTATTTCTATATGCTTTGCTTTGTGATCTGATTTGAGATCCTTTTGGTTACTTGGTGATTAAAATGAGCTTATGCTCAATCTGATTTCACTTTTTGAACTATAAATGCAATATTATTGTTTTGAGCGATGATTTGGTGAAAATGGCATTTATTTTGTGTATTACCACCCTATGTGAGTTATTGAATGTGCTGAGTTGATATATGCACATTGAGATTGTATTGGTTGTCATTGTGCAATAAACAACAGGGCACTTGATTGCAGGGCGGTAAAGGAAGAAGGGTCGTCCCGTGCTAATGTAGTCGAAGGGTTAGCCTTCAAGTGTGCCTAGAGATTGAATTGGTGATGGCCTGTATGTTATGGCCTAGTTGTGATGCTTGTTTAGGGATGGTTAATACATGTGAAAGATTATGTTAATGTTTGTAAAGGCATGTGTTTTTCTTGACTAAGCCTTGTATAAGTTTGAAAGCAAGAATGACTTTGATATTACAAGTGGATTGCAATTTGATTTTAATTACCTATTATGTTGATTTGAGATAAATATTGTATTTGGTTTAACCAAATTGCTTTCTACTTGAATATTTATTCATTGAATATTTTTACTCATTTTACTATGTTTTATAAACTTTTCAGATAACAGGGCTTGATAGTAGGTGGATTGAGCTAAGAGAGTGTGTATAGAAGTCTCAGAGTAAGGTTGGCCAACATCCTCATTAGAGAAGCCTTGTATTTTGTTTCTTAATCTTATTTGATAAGTATTGTAAAAGTATATAAACTGAAGTCAATAGTGGTGGCTAGACTATATGTAAAGTAATGGTTTGAAAACATATTTTACACTACTTTAATGATATTCAGTACTATATTTTTAGTATATAAACATGAATAATATTAGACAATTCTAAAAGATTGTTTTTAAACTCCTATACCATAGGTAATTCCAAATATAATATAATTGGATTTACTAAATGATTTGTTGATGGTTGGTTTTAAACGTCCATCTCGGGCTAAGTGAGACGAGGTGTGACAGGAAGCCCCTCATCCTCCTTTCTCTTTCCCTCTATCTCTTCGCTCCTCTTAGACTTCATTTCTATTCTGATTGTTACCGTCGGCCTTCCCTCATGCTATGACTAATGGGCAATGATTTTCTATTTCATATTTTTTTGATACAAAAAAAGAACGTTACAACCAAAAGATGTCTCCTATCATACCAAAAAACAAATTTCAAAAAGGATCTCAGGTTACTTGCTCTAATTTCTTTTACTTCAAATTGTATTTCAGTACATAATTGAATTCCCAATTGATTATTTGGAGAATTATTGTAAATGACTTCATTTTTTCTAAGGTTACACGATTTAGAGTTTTATTCTCAATTTTTGGACTCCTCAATCCCGTCTTTTTAATTGCTTTTTTTTTATCCTAGTATTGCATCAAAATAGAAGATACCCATATGAAATCAAGAGTTAAGTTACAAATTTTGAACCAGTTTTAAGATGAATTTTTGATGTGCTCGAGAGATGAAATGAAGGATAAGATATTGATGAGATGGGGATTTCAGGAGAGCTGGATCTGTTGCAACGATAGCAAGTTTTGATGTGTCAGGAAGTTGGGATTCAATTAAGTTTTTGGAGTCGGTGAATTTAAAGAGGAAGGAGGCGATGAATGAGGTGGTGGTGGTGGATGGTGTTCAGAATTAAGCAGCAATTTGTTAAACCCAGAACTGGAAATATAGATGAAAATAGAGAAGGTGATAGTGGTCTTGAAGTAGATTGGTTCTGGTTTTTTGTGAGCATGGCACTTGGATTCATTGTGAGTTTGAGATAATGAAAAGGGAGGAATTGCTGCTGCTTGCATTTGTTGCGAAAGTAATTGAGGAATTGCTGCTGCTACTTGTATTTGTTGGGAAAGTAATTGAGGAATTGCTTGCCCTTGTTGAACCATTTTTTTTTTAACTAGTTGGCAAGTGGACTGTAAATGGGACTTCCAAATTTCACTAGCTAATGCAACCTTTTCCTTTTAGTTTAGCATCGGATACGTCAACTTTTAAAAAAAAATTATTTTTTTAAGATTTGACCACAATATATTATGGGAAAACAAAATGAAAAAATGAATTTACAGATAGAAAAAGGTGTGGTCTCCACTTTGCTATCGCTCATATACATAATATTTCATTTCAACTGTTGAGACTCTTGAATAAATTATTGATGGCAGCCTCTACTCTTTCTCCTGTAGTTGCAAATTAAGATGTCCATTGAAATAATCAACTCTATAATATATATATATATATATATATATATATATATATATATATATATATATATATATATATATATATATATCAATCAAATATTTTTATTTAATTTAATAGATCAAAACTTTTGAATTCAACATTATATTATTATAATATTTAAATTTTATTAGAAAAATAACAATATATATATATAAAAATGGGGTTGGAATGTGTCCATATCTGAAAAGGCATATATGCATGTTATGTATATAACGTGTCACTAAAACA